>JARHVA010010920.1:52500-62500 GCA_037957365.1 Torreya grandis | reverse complement strand
TTGTTAAGGAAAATTGTACTCTGAATTTCACCATATCTGTATATTTCTTAAATCGAATATATATAACTAAATATAACATAGTAATTACTTGATCACCCACCGACCTACATGGTTTATGTGATTTATCCTAGGTTATCTCCTACATTTCTGCCTTTTTTTTGGTCCTCTAAGGATAATATCTCATATTCTCGAAATGGTGATTAAGAGTTCTATTTTCTCAAAATATAAAATAGATATATTTTTTTTATTAATTTATAATAAAAAAATAAAATTTATAAAATAGCATTGGTATCCTAATGAAATAAGGAAATTTTAAAATCTAACCTATTTTATTTAAAAATATTTGTATTTTTATCTTATTTTTAAATATATATTATAGTTTTTATATTAACACCCTCTTTCCATTATATCATACATAATTTCATCTATTTAATTATGAATATAAGATAACTATGTATTTTCATTTATTTGTTTCCATTTATCTAAAATTATTTTAGCATTCTATTTTTATTATTCTCTTGTATTAATATATATTAATCCAAAAATATAATCTCACATTACACTATTTTCACCCATGATGAGCTTAAAGTGGGGTATATATATAAACCTAATATCGTTTACTTTATTAGTTGAATAACAATTTCTCTTCTCTTATAGGTTAAATTCAACACATCAGTCTCCATGAATGCATTTATTAAAGTGTGCATTAAAATTTGAGTGGGATTAACTCATGGTAATTTACTAAAGATTCTTGCATACTAATTTATCATGCATTAAAAAGTATCATATTTCCCTCATTTAAGTATATTTTATTCTCATATCTCTATCTAATTTTTGTTTAGTGTCACTAAACACCTTATAATATTCTTAATGTATCAACAACGTTGTTATAATTTGTTTCGTACATGTAAATACATGTACTATATCAGTTTGGTATATATATATATATATATATATATATATATATATATATATATATATATATATATATATATATATATATATATATATATATATATATATATATATATATATATATATATATATATATATAGTCTTGTATCCATTATTTGCACAATATAAACCTTTCTAATATATTTATATTTCAACTAACATATTTATGATGGTATCAACCTATCCAATAATGTAAGGTTAGAGTTAAATGTTAGTTCTTTGTATTGGATCCATAAAACAAGGGGTCATATTTCATTCATAGAAATATAAAACATTCATATGTTATACTTACACTTGAATTTATACTCTTAAGTAGTAAAATGAGTAGCTAGAGTCTTAAATTATTATCTTCAAGGTGTAGTCTTATTTACTATCTTTGACTGTAAATAGGAGGAGTCACGTTGAAGAGATATCATAGCTATTGGAGTTGCAACAAAGGATATCTAATTCTTCATATTTAGATTTAAGGTATTCAACCTAAAGAATATCTAGAAATTCTTCATTCAATCCAAAGGGGGAGATTGAGGATTTGATGAGTTCATAAAAAAGTATCTCTATCCATACTATGTTTCATTTATTTACTTAGTACACTAAATATTTATTTGGTTTTTTCTGTTGTAAAATGTTTTCAACTGTCCATTATTCACCTCCTTATATTGAATAAGTTAATATAAATATAAGGTCTATTAGGATTGTAATTATAACCTTAGGTTGCATAGACCACCTATTAATTTATGTAGTCATTATTTCTAAATTATATATCACCTCGATCTTGTACACCTAACAATCTTAGACCTTGGATGTTCCTCTTAGTTCTCAGACTTTCATGTTCTTACATGTCTCACATCTACTTTATCTTATGCCCATTGGCCTATCTCTCAGTGTGAATAGTCTTATATTAATGACCCATGTCTTTTATCTTGCTCAAAAATAATTAGAACATGCTTATATTATGCCTTTGTAAGTTCTTAGCTTCTACCTATTTTCCTGCTACTTGGACACTTACATCCTGAACAAACACCTACATCGACATAGGTGTCCTACTTTGATGAAAGTGTTAAGTTCCCTAAAATTCATCTAATTTTCAAATTAAATGTATCCTAATAGTCAGCCTAAGTGAATTAATGTGAGTTATTTTCCAAAGGGAATGGTATAAATATAAGATCAACCCTCAGTCATTCCTCACCTAGAACAAACCAATGAAACTTATTAAAATAATTTCCTTTAGTAGTCAAGTGAGAAAATCTTACTTATTTTTAACTATTTCCATATCAGTCATAGGGACAACATATATAGGTCTAAATTACTAAAGGAAAAACCCAAGAGATATTTTCCTAGTTAAAAGGTAGGCCACTATTCTACTTTATTATCACACATTTTATGATTCACACATAATCCATTATGAAGGGGATTAATACTTAGTTTGGGACCATATTCAAAGTGTTTGATATGTAGAAAATGCTCATTACTAGATGGCTCTTTGGTGCAGCTCAACACCATGTGCCCACTAACCCATTTCTTCCATATCCATTATAAGAAGAAAGAACTAGGGTTTTTTTTTGACAAGAAGTAATAGTCCATGACCTAGATCTAAATGAATGAGAATTAAGGTGATGAAAAACCCAAAATCATCTAGGTGGTCACATCTAATTTTAGCAAATATTCAATATACGATACCTACATTTGACCTAGACACTAGCATTGGGGTAACTATCCTAGGATAATACAAGTGTTTACAACTATAGGGTCACTTAATACATAATTTGGTGATTTTTATATAATAATTTCCCATTATAATTCCCACCTAATCTAGATCCAAATACGTATTAGCATCAAAACTAATTAAGTACTCATTTTCATTATCATTGTACTATCTAGCATAAATCTGATTTCTATCTTTAGATTCTTAAGATAGTAAATTCATTATATGTTCTATTTTAGTTCCACAAATAATTTACCTACTAAAGAGATAGTTTATCATGCTTGTGATCTAGGCTATCTCCATCTCCTTTAACCCTAGATTCCATAATCTAGATGTTTAGGGTTCAACATTAGGTGAAACTAATCTTTCAAAATCACTAGTGCATAAACATTATATTTTAGATGTGTATCCCATGATTTATTCAAATACTTGTTATTTATCTCTCTCATCATGGATGATATAGACTATTTTGATGACTATGAATATGAAACTCTCCAATTCTACCTCAAGGAAGGAATCCAAATCAATTACTCTTTCATTCCACCAATGCCAAAACACATAATATACAAGCTTTTAATGGTGGTATTTTATATAATTATAATTAGGTCCATTATCCCACCATTTTAAAAAGTGATTTTATCCATCTTACAAAAGATAAAAATCCTTTATCCTCTACACAAAAATTGGTTTCACATGGAAAAAGTGTCCCTTCATTTAAATGTGGTACTTCGATCAACTTGATAAGGATATCATGGAGGATTATCAAAATAATAATAAAGTGTATTTTAGTTCAAGATCATCATTAAAAAACCTTCCTATTATGACATTTACAAATAATATCCCCCTCGTCAAATGTGATGAATTTTCATACCTTCATTTGATATTGATTATTTTTTGAAAGGTTAACCAAGAGATCATGAAATCTTCACCAAGTAACATTAAGCCATCAAGAAGAAGAAGGTAATGTAAACCTAAAGTTTAAAGGGATCCCAAATTTCAAAATGTGGCACTATCAATATCAACTAGGACATCTAAATTAAAGCATATTCATCTTCAAAAGAATGCATTTACATTAAAAGTCACTAATATACCCAAAAAAGAGCCTTTACCAAAGATTCATCAAGATCTAATTGGTATATCATTACAAAAAGTGAATAAAACAAAATTTTGAAATATTATAATATATTCAAATTATATAACAAAGGTACTAGAATTCAAATATCGAATACCACTACCAAAGTATCCTTAATTTAGTGATCAAGAACTTGCACATGTTATCCATGAGGATGAAAATACTCATATGCCTATATTAAAAACATGTGGTGGATTGGAACCAATGATAACACATATAACAAACACCACCATTCCCATGGACTATTTTATTTCTATTATAATAATTATTAGGGATATTCAAAAACATATTTCCATACTTAAAATGCAAATGGATTTTCATAATATTAATACAAATGTGACCTTATCCAACAATCAACCTCTTTCACAATGTATACTTGAATATACTTATCCAAAAAAAATAAACTACTAAATTTACCTATATTTTTTGTTCGTAAGGACCCATTCAACCACATGATTAACTATGTACATTATTTTGGTCAATGGGAAAAAGATGACAAATTATTACTAAAAGTATTCTATATGTAATTCCAATGAGGCTCCAAATTTGTTCTATAGCCTATCAAAAGATTCCTTAACCAAATTTTAAAAATTGGAAGATGCTATCTTCATGGATTTAAATATCCATAAGGTGCCAAAACTAACATTGAAATATTTACACAATTTGAAAAAACGTGATGATGAATACATTCAAGATTATAATATTCTATTCAAAAGTACATCATATGAGCTAGATTTTAGACCCTTAGATTTCAAATTTCAAATTATTTTTAGTGGAGGGCTTATTTAACAATTAAGGAAAGAGCATTTCATAAAAAAACATGAGTCATTTACCCATTTATATATTGATCTACATAGATATGATTCATTCATACTCATTCATCTGAAGGAACTTAACATAGCTACCTATAAATACTAATGTTTTACCCCTCACATAAAGGAAGGAGATGAATTGACTAAGTAGAATTATGGACAAAAATTTGGGGTTCTTGATCTTTATATGAATGGTTTGAAAATGTTACTTAACATTGGGGATATCCAAGGTCCACATCTTTTGAAAGAATCATAAGGGGAACAACATAAAAAGAATTTTGAAATTCACCATGATATATCAAATTAATTTATTTTTGAATGGTGATTACATTTGGCATAACCATTATTTATATTAAAAAATTAAAAAATTATTGTAGTGAAAGATGTTTTTCACTACTCTGGTAACATGCCAAAAATGTATGTGATAAGGGGAAATGGAAATATTCATTTTCCTTATTTGTTATTCCTATTTATTGTGGGCTTCATGTTATCCTTGTAAAAGTATGGTTCTTACCCCATACTCTATGACACTCATTTACAATGGGAAAATTTTGGTTATATGAAATCAAATCTAAAGTTGATCGAAGTTATCAAGGTATTTATTTTTCTCATGAAGTCAAATTAATACATATTCTAAATGATAACATTAGTTACTTTACCAAATACCTAAAACATGAGGATTAACCTACCATTTACCATTCAAACATATCCAACCATGATCCATTCAATACAAAATATCCATTATAAGGTTGTGAGCTCTCACAAATTTAAAAATTACCCAAAAAATCAAAAGCATTAAAAAATCCAAAAATATTTTTGGCATCTACATATTCTATTGGATCCTTAGCATCTTTGTGTTAGTTCTAAGTTGATGGATAACATATCAATTACTTATATACAAACATGTGTTTCATGATTATATTTGAGTGGGATATAGGCATACACAAATACATGATTTATGGATTTATGGATGTTTGGATTTACCTATACTCACATCACCAATATTTTGGGGGCATCCACCTCTATTATCACAATAAATGTAGTTCACATCATTATATAGTCAATTTAAATTATCATGTTTGATATCATACATCTAATTACACCTCCCTTTATCCAATTTTATATATTTCATAGTATACTCAATATTATATGTACTTAAATTTTTTTCTAACACATTAGATCCATGGGATCCTATGATATATTTTTGTGCATTATTTATGTTTTCATTTATGCTCTTCTTTGAGTGGCTTATCTTCTTTCTTGCTGACCATTTTAATATGCTCCATTTTTTATCACTCTTTTGTCCTTGTTTTCTTGTTTGACATATGAATATTTCATTTCTTATTATATGGAAATTTGAATAAGTCATGTTCATTCGATTGTGCAGAATTTGAACATGGCCCTTGTTTATAGTCTCCTTGATCCATTGCCTTTTGCCTTTATTTTGAGTGCTCTTGTATGTGTGATAGATTTTAATGTTACCTTGTATTATTATTATATACATGTTTCCATGATATTAATCATGTATCTTATGCCTTGATAAGATCACATTTTATGCAGTTCAATGATACACTTACCTAGACATGTTCTCCTATAAGATACATGATTAATTCATAGTTATATGGTTATTTTTAATAATAATATGGTAGAAATAAAATAAATAATTATATTTGTCAGTATATAGTTATTTGGGTGTATGTGAGTTGTGACAACAACTCAATACTATATAGGCTTTAGAGATATTAGGGGAGAATATTGTGGGATAGAGGATAGAGTGGATATCATGATTATAATAGTTGAAGATCCTATAAATATGTGATTTATCTCATTTGTAAACATCCCAAATGAAATATGATATTTATGTTAAAATATTACTATTGTGTTTCTATGTTCAACTCTTTTGTACATACACTTTGATCAAAATCAATATCTAATATTAGAGTAGGTATGGGAGTTTGACATTTGAATAGGGAAACTCCATTGTTGTACCTAGTTTTCCATATATGGAGAAATTATCATATTAAAATCAAAGAGGTGGAATGTGTAACTAGAGATTCAAAATTCTATATTCCTATCATAATTATATAGTCTAAACGTTATGTTCATGTGCCTCATTACCCATGTTTTCTATTAACAATGTATATCATACAAGCATGATATAATTTTATACATTCATGGGTGGAACATTAAAGTTAATCATTGCACCTAGTTGTCTTATCGAGCACTCCAAATCACATATCATACATCCAATCATTCTACCATTAATTTTATGGGAAAGTAGACAAATAGATTCTATAGTCTATTTTGTAGACTTCACGCACATTCTTTTATGGTGCACTAAAAATTTCCTTCTGGTCAGTCCTTTAAAACTTTAAAGTTTATATTTAGTTCTTAGATTACATTTATTATCTTTTGTTAATTGGATTGATTCAATAATTTATGGTTTTTATATAAAGCTACATTTATAATCAAGATAGTTAAGTTTTTTGGTCAAAGGTATAATTTTTAGACCTAATATTTATTCATTGAGTTATGTCATAATAGATTATAAAAAGAATTTTTGGGTTCAAATTACTTTTTATAGCATTATTTCTTGTTATTTGTTATTGGTCTATTAATTTTAATATTTGGAAAAATATTTTGAAAGAGGTGGTGATAAGAGTTTAGGATGTTTTTATAAGAGTAAAATTTTGTTATCACATTTAAGAGTATGTTATAGACATTTTTTGTCTATAAAAAATATTGATAAAAGTATTGATATTCAAAATAATTATCCTTGGCCATATTTAATGGTTATTAGAAAGTAATTAAATATTAATTTCTAGTTTATAGGTGTTAATATTTCTAGATGTCATTTTAGGTTTATTATCAAAATAAAAAAGATGAGTCATTTTTTGATTCATTTTGTCAAATGTATTTTTAGTGAGTTGTCATTTTCAAAAAAAAAGTAAAAATATAAAAAAACAATCTCCTCACAAATGCATTATCACTTGTACGTGACATATGAATTGAGCGGGGGGCATTATATGCATGATCCTCAAAGCTATATTTGGTAAGTAAGTATTAAAGATGCTAGAGTATGGAGGACATAGGAGGTTGGAAGACAAATAACATCCTCTCATAAGCCATTATAGATGAGGTCACACACTTGTATTATTGGAGAATAAATTGTGTAGAAGAGACTATGCCAAGGATGATTCTAAGTGGCAGTGAAGAACATCTATGATGTGTACAATCAAGTGGAAATAATTGTGTACAGTGTCTACATCAAAGATAATGAGGACTTAGTACTCCTTTTTTACTTTTTAGTATTTAATATGTTTTTACTTTTTATAAATAAGAATAGATGGATCATTTATGTTTAGGTATTGTAATAAGTGAGCAAGATTATTATGTATACGGATGAGTCCATAAAATTTCTCATTATATCCATAAAATAACATCATTTTTATTTCATATGAAGTGGATCTAAATGTAGTTTCCAAACTTATAGTTTATTTAGAATGAAATAGTAAGTATATATCATGGTTATGTCTTTATAATTCTTTGTTATCTATTGGTTAGCTATTTCTAATGATTATTGGGAAAAAGATGTCAATAAGTACATATACAATTCATACTAAGCTAATAATGATCCAAAGTATGAAGAATTAACCATTCAAGTATAATGTTAAAACAAGATCTAGTATTCTAGTCAAGATATGGACTCCTACAGGATTGCTATAGAATCCCACAATAGCTCTAAATTAAAATAGGTTTATTATAGCAGATCTAGAGTAAAACATACCAACTATAGATTACATTAGCTAGCTACAAATTTCACTAGGCTTGGTATGGATTTAAGTAGGCTTGCTATAGATTTTAGTAGGTTGATACATATTTTAATAGAACTACTACATACTTCAATAAAACTACTACAAATTTGTTTCGTAAGTATTTTTAAGAGTATTTCAATGTTCCAGGTATCATAAATAATGCTTTCCATTTAGATTCTTTCTATATGTATGTTTCTATTTATATACTTTCCATTTTTAAATTATATTCAAACATAGGTTTATGTAATTTCACTCAAAATAATTAGCTCTCTCCATATTTGGTAGAGATCAAGATTAGGTAGTAATATATTTCTTTATTAAAATAAATCTCTCTTCATATTTTGTGGAGATTGAGATAGGATAGAGTATCTAGGTTGTTATGCTTAAATAAGGTGTTGGTTGGAACCATGAAATTATAAATGCAACCTTCCACATCTGAGTGTATATTCATTCAATCAATCAATCAATACAATTTCTCATTATATTATTCTGAGTAGTCCATTTAAAACCTGTGATCTAAATAAATCTTCTTCTAAGGAATGAGCTGGCCAGTCATTCTAAAGAAGATAGATCCATGTATTTTAATTTTATTTCTTTATTTTTTAATTATTCTTTTTGATGTAAATTATTTTTTCTTTATTGTTGTATACATTTATTTTGTATAGCTTATTGTAAACCTATAAGTATTTTTGTGTTTGTCATTTAATTTCAATTCACCAATTTAAATTTTGCAAGTCTAATTTGATTTCAACAAGTGTGATTTCAGTTCAGAAAGTGTGACTTAATTTCTACAAATGTTATTTACTTTTTTCAAGTGTGACTTTCAATTCCTACAAGTGTGAGTTTCAATTCTTAGAAGTGTAGAGTGTGATAGAAGGAACCATTTTCTAGAGATCTCTTTCTCCTTTTTCATATAGACTTCAGACACTAGCCCTAGATTGACATTATTAAATGAAGGGTATTGATGACACCCATCATATACCACTACTGGATTGGAGAAAATGATAGTGTAGATATCATAAAATATAGGAACAATTGTATGGGAACATAGTTAACTGCATAAATCCTTTGACTGATCCTCTAGCTATCATACTTCTTTATGAAGATGATGAAGCAGTGAAACATCTATTACATTCACATGGAGTAAATTAAGGATTCATTATTTGCATAGTATTGGTTATGTGTATGAATATTTTGATAATAATATCTAGATAGTAGTATGCAAACCTAAAAGTATGTGTTGGCATACAATTCTATTTCTAGTTTGTGTGATGTATTTTCTCCCCATGTTTACACTAAGGGGGGATTTTAGGAATAGTATGTTAGTGCTCACATAAATAATTATATTTTTGAGTATATAAATATTTGAGTGTACATGCATTTTGAGAACAAATCACTATTAGATAGGCTTGAAAGATTTTAAGGGAGAATATTATGGGATAGAGGATAGAGTGGAATATCTTGATTATAAGATATGAAAATCCTATAAATATTTAATCTATCTCACTTGTAAATAACCTAAATGAAATATGATATTTATGTTGTAAGATTATTGTTTATTTTTGTGTTCAACTCTTCTGTATAA
>JARHVA010010920.1:0-42500 GCA_037957365.1 Torreya grandis | reverse complement strand
ATGTTGTTCCTAGTTTTTGACGGAGCGATCTGTGTTGTGTTAGCAGAAACATCTGGTCTTTTTTGCTATTTTCAGGTTCTTATTTTACCTGGTTTGGTTTGTACCTGTATTGGTGTTTTGAACTTCTCTGAGCTTTAAGGTTATCTATCTGTTTGTTGTATAGGGTTTCGGGGGCCCTTCAAAACCTGTTTTTACCTCTAATCTAAAACATTTAAAGAATACTAAGTGATATATATATATATATATATATATATATACATGTATATATATATATATATATATACATGTATATATATATATATATATATATATATACATATATATATATATACTTATATATATATATGTGTGTGTGTGTGTGTATATATATATGTGTGTGTGTGTGTGTATATATATATATATATGTATATGTATATATGTATATATATATATGTGTATATATATATTTATATGTATATATATATGTATATATATATATATGTATATATATATATATATCTATATATATATGTATATATGTATGTATCTATGTATGTATGTATGTATATATATGTATATATATATATATATATATATATATATATACATATATATATATATATATATGTATATACATATATATATATATATGTATATACATATATATATATATATATTAATGTGTGTACATATATATATATATACATAGATATCTATACATATATATATACATAAATATATATACATACATATATATATACATACATATATATATACATACATATATACATATATATATATACACATCCATGCTCTAACTCAGGATCTTTAAATTGCAGTTTCTTATTATTTACTTGCACACTTACAACATACACGTGAGAACAGACTGACTTTACAAACTAAAATCTTAAGAACTCTAAAGACTCTAAGACTCGATGCAAATATTGATGCAAATACTAATGTCGATAACTCATTAGAGCTCCATTATTTATAGAAAAAGGAATAGAAGATCAATAGTTATCACAAACCGACAACATTGACGCAACACAACAAAAGATGTGATAATCAAGTGGGCCCACTATGCACCACCAAAAGATAATAGTAACAAAAGTCTATCAACACGGCCGATAGAATAATGCCTTTAATAGTGGTGAGGTCCACAATAATCACATAAAGAGAGATATAGTGCTCTCCACTCACTACCACGAACAGACCCCGTGATTAGTCTTAATCATCATCCGCAAATTCATAGGAACCAGCTGGAGAATATGGTGAGTCATCAGTATCACCATCATGATCATCAGTGTCACTAGCTGTATGATCCATAAATAAAGTAGATGGAATATGACACAATCTTCCATCAGGAGTTTCAAGAAATATTACATTGTGACTGAGAGTTATCTTTCTCCATAAGGAAGCTACCGGCATACCAGGTTGGATTCGAGCATGCCCATTGAATTGATGATTCTAGACCAAGAATAGTTCAAAATGTACATCAAAAGGAATCCTTAGAGAAATAAAAATATTGTGAAGCATGTTTGGAGCAAAATTCACAAAATAATTTGTGGCCGCTGTTCTTGGCATGATATAATCCAAGAATTCAAACATGTAATCAGGCATATCTTGTGATTCCTAGTAATTTTCACAGCTCGAATTGAACTTTGGCCAGAAGGTTGACCACTGGAAATGAAATGTCGTACCCATCCTGTAAATCATCTTTGTCAACAAATTATTAGAACCACATAACTCAGGATTATTTCCTGGTTTATTTAACAGGATAGTATGCACACTATTTTCTTCATTAACTTTTGCATAGTGAGAAGTCCAAGCAATATTATTGCAATTCAAAGTATCTGCTATAGTATAAGATTGAGATTTCAATCTTATGATCTCATTATTCAACTGATTAGAGACCAGAGACTTGGAATGCCAAAGGTGTTCATGAAATTCATCACGAATTTCAGTAACTGTCATGATGGATTTAGAATGAAATTCTCTGGTAAGATAATCAGCGAGAGAATTCTTATGACCTACAATGTGCTCAACTATAAAATCAAAATCTGAGAGATAGGTTGCCCACCTTATCAATCTACTCATAGATCCTTTCTTCAGATTATCAGCTGAATTTAAAATACTCATAAAAATTTTCAAATCAAAACGAACAATGAATTATTCTGACCTGACAAAGAACATAAAAGCTTGGATTGCTTTTATCACAGCTAAAATATCTTTATGATTTGAATGATAATTCAACTAAGCTTGCTTGAAGCTTCCAGAGGCATACCTATAAGGTTTTTCAGATCCATTAGATAATTTTTCTTTCAACACTGCTCCCCAATACTGATCAAAAGCATTCGTTTCAATAATTTTCTGACCATTGCCTGGTAAGTACACGGGAGGAAGATTAACACATTTCTATTTTATCCATTTTACAACAGAACTCATTTCATCATTCCATGCAGGAGGATGTTTATAAAATCTCTTATTAAGCAGAATTCTATCTTCAACAACATTAAAATAATGACCAGCTATATAATTTACACAACCTAAAAATCTCTGCAACATAGTTTTATCAGTAATCTCATTAGGAAAATTCTAAATACTTTGTAACACATGAGGATGAATAGTGACTTCTCCTGATTTAATAGTAATCCCAAGAAAATCAATGTCATCTTTGAAGACTACCATTTTATTTTCTGACAAAACCAAACCATTATCAAATATAATCTGATAAAATTTCTGTAAGTGCTGAAGATGATCTTTAGGGAACTTACTGAACACAATTATATCATCTATATATATATAATTATGAAATGACTATAAGCAAAAAAAATATCATTCATCATCTTATGAAATATACTCGAAGCAGTTTTTAAATCAAATGGAAGGACATTCCATTCATACATCCCAAAAGGAGTGATGAATGAAGTCTTATACTTATCTTCCTCTACTATCTGTATTTCCCAAAATCTTGATTTCAAATCAAACTTACTATACACTTTACTACCTATTAGTCTCTGTAAAATCTCATCTTTAGATGGTATGGGATGTTGAACAGGAACAACATATTTATTAAGAGGAATGTAATTGATTACCAATATTTTCTTACCTCTGACCTGCTCTCTTCTTTTGTTCACATAAAAAGTTTCACAACCCCATGGGCTATGAGAATCTCTGATTAGTCCTCATTCTTTCAGATGTTGATTTTCTAAAAGACATTCTGCTCTAAGAGAGGGAGATATTCTAGAATGGTGAGCTTTAAACTTGGGTTCAACAATCTTACCATTTTTATTAGTGACTTACTTCAAATCTATTTTACACACATGATTCTTTCTGTGCTGAAAAGCTAGAGGATTCTCTGAACAACAATCTTTGCTAGCATAGGATCTATATCAGCTTTACAACAATTAATTTTCTAAAAAATCCATTGATTATTTACAAGCTTCTGCACTTTTTCTTTCAATGGAATTCTACACTCATATCTATGCTTTTTATACAGAGAGTACTTTTGTGCCAACAAAATTTCATGCTTGTTTATGGTGATCGGATAAAAACATGATAAATTATCAGATCCAAAAATCATATCAAATAAGGGAATTTAATGATGGATTACCTTAAAATTGAAGACTGTATCTCCTAACAACATAAGAACACTGGCTGAATATTCAGAGATTATAGTCTTGGTATTGAATGTGAGATGAACAAAATTAGGCATGCATTTATCTATAGGAATTGCATGAAATCTAGCCAAAGAAGCATCAACACCTGTGTCTAATAACACATCTGAAGCATAGGCCTTAAATCCTTTCCATTTTATGCTTACCTCACAGACAGGGTTACTAGTTTCATGAACAGAAACTTGTTGAATGTTATTATCAACTGTCATATGAGTACCAACATCTTCAGCTTCTGTAGCATCTACAAATCTAATTGATTCTTCTTCATATTTTTGTTCTTCATCTTCCTCATCTGCTTCTTCTCTAAGCAGAGTTTCTAATTCTGCTTGAGCCTTTTTAAGGAAGATTTTTAGCATTGTAATACGCTTTGTTCTCCATTCTTTCCTATGAAGATCTGCGGAAGAAGAACTAATAATTTATTTTCCTTTATCAATACTATACTGAGAAAAATGAGAAGACAAAGAAACTTTTTGTTTCTAAATATAATCCAACTGATTTAAATATCTTGTTTCTATTTCTTGAATCTGACTCTGAAGAAACATTTTTTCAGACATCATATATGGAGGTAGATTATCATATCTAGTTTTTAATGTCTGTAACTACTGAGACAAACTTAAACTATCATAAAACTGATTTGCAGAATATTGCATACTATTCATGCCAATCTAAAATCCTATTTTTGACTCATACTCTGATGATGATTCTGACTCAGAACTAACTTCTTCATTATTCATATTAATCATATTTTCTACATCTGATTCCTCATCTGTATACTCAAGATCTGATTCATACTGTGTATCATCAGTAGGAATCAAAACATATTCATCTTCTATAAAATTATGACTCTGTAACAAATTAACTTTCTTAGATTGTTCTTTCTTCTGAGCACATTTATTTTCATAATGATTTCCTTGACACAGGAAACATTTTATAGGAGCTTTTTGAAATCCATGTTTCTTTTTCCTAAACACTTTCTTCTGAGAGAAAATTTTTATACTTCAGCTTTCTAGACCACCTTGGAGATGGTTTCATGGAACACTGACAACCATATTTATATTTTGCTTTATATTTGTCCTTATTTCTCTATTTTCTATATCTATACGGATTTGTGCAGCCATAACTATTTTTAACAACATCACAAAACTTTATACCAAGCTGTTTATGAAACTGCATAGTTTCTTTGTGACCTTTTCTTTCATCATAGAGTTTTTTATTTGTTTTTCTGATATATTGATTGATTCTACCAAAATACATTAGAATATTGTACACCCATAGCAGCTTTATACTTTTATGCAGAATACTTAGGAAATGATTCTATATATCTGACCTTGAATGCAGGATTAAACATTTCACCTAAAGCATATAATAAATTTTCCATATCACACATATATTCTTCTAATCTTGACATATCACATAACTGAGCCCTGCGAAACTTTGATCTGTTGGCTTCTTTTTCATCTTCTATAACTCCTACAAATTCAGAATAAATGGCTTGACACAAACAAGGGATAGGTTTTGGGTGACTGACTATAGCTTCTTTATACTGGTGGTTACCATCATCCCACCAATCCTTGATATTGCCAATAAAACCATTAATAATCTATTGAGCCATAGTTTTTGGATCTCTTTTAAGCCAAACATCTGAACACTTGCCCAAGAGAGCATAGCGTGACACATTTCTTTTATCTTAGCAGGAGATTCACAGTTAAACTGCCAAAAGAAGGGTTGTAGACTTAAAGTTATGATTTGTCCATCTAGAGGTTGCTTTGAAGTTTATCCATCAGAAAAATAGCTAAATTTCTCTTGGTCTCCTATCTTTGCCATGCCTATTTTAAAGGCTTTATCTATCTCAAGCTGAGGAGACTTCATGCTGAGAGGAGTAACTATTGGCTTGAAAACTTCTTCCTTTTTTATTTTCTCTACTGATTCCCAATTGATAATATCAACTTGAGTAAGATTCAGGCTTAATGGCTGAATCTCTCTAGACTAAGTCGTGGGAAGTAGAGCTAAGTGTTGTTGCTAGGAAGAAACCTCTCTATTTAGAGAATCTATACCAGATATAATAGTATCAACCTTAGTTTCTACATCAGAAACTTTTGATTTTATTTCTTCTTAACTGTGTGATATATCTTGATTACCAATAATTATAGTATCTACCTTTTTACTAATCTCTTCTTCTTTATGAATAACATAATGCACTTTTTTCTCTAACTTTTGTTGAATATTATGAGAGTGTACCCCAGTATTATTATCAATAGTTTTCAATGCTTTAGCAATCTCACCTTTTTGATATAGTTCAATACTCTTTAACATTTTAGAGACCTGATCCAAACTATTTTGAATACTGGCTACTCAACTATTGATACATTTGGTAGCTATATTATTCCAATTCATCAACCTAATTTTTGTAGGTTGTTTTAAAGATCTATCTACAGTTCTCAAATAATACATTTGAGATCTTGTCTTTCCATTTGGGGAGTGTTGATTAAAATTAGAGGTTTTTGGAAAAACCTTTTCATTATAAGACTCATCTCCTTGGGGTGTCTTCCAAACATGACCATCATCATAATCAGAGGGATTCTGGGATGTACTTTGCATTTGAAGATTCTTATTATAAGATAATAACTATCTATTCTTAGCAAACAGTTTCTGCAATTCTATGTCTCTCTGACTTCTAGTGTTAACCATATTGATAACAACATTGCTAGGCTTTTTAAGGATATTTTTACAGTCAGGACAATAGAATGAATCTATTTGAGGGTCATGAATCTTCTGAGGATGAAGACATTGAGAAGGTAATGATAGAGATGAAGATGAGGTAGGTTTGACTGGAGTATCAAATCTAATAATAGATTTATCTGGTAGATCTTTTACAGAGGTAGCTCTGGCTAATGACTTACAAGCAGGCTACATGAACTCAGTATCGACTATCCACTTTCTTGGAAACTTTAAATCTAACCAAGCAATAGCTTCAGAAGACACAATATGACTATGTGATGTGCCTTTTGTCACCATGCATTTGCCAGGCATAGGTGTATGCTTAACAACAAGATATAGGGTATTGGTAAGCCTATACATGACTTGATATTGCAATGCAAGCGGACAAGAGCCAATGAGCATATGCAAATTAGCAGTCTGAATATAATGCTTAAAGATTTGATTCAGATTTTTCTCTTGGTGTATAGCAACAAGGTAATTGGGATAGACAGTAATGAAAATTGATCCATAATGTAAACCAGTTTGTAAGGCAGCTTGTAAGCAGTCAGAGAAGTACATATGGTGATTGTCTAAGAGACAGGCTAACATACAAACATTTAATCCTTTTCAAAATAAGGGATGAAAACCTATGGAAATAACACCTATATAAATAAAGTAGATGGAATTCGACACAATCTTCCATCAAGATTTTCTAGAAATATTGCATTGTGACTGACAGTTATCTTTCTCCATAAGGAAGCTACCGGCATAGCAGGTTGGATTCGAGCACGTCCATTGAATTGATGATTCTGGACCAAGAATAGTTCAAACTATACATCAAAAGGAATCCTTAGAGCAATAAAAATATTTTGAAGCATGTTTAGAGCAATATTCACAAAATAATTTGTGACAACTGTTCTTGGCATGATATAATCCAAGAATTCAAACATGTAATCAGGCATATCTTGTAATTCCCAGTTATCTTCACGGCTCGAATTGAACTTTGGCCAGAAGGTTGACCATTGGAAATGAAATGTCATACCCATCCTGTGAATCATCTTTGTCGACAAATTATTAGAACCACATAACTCAGTATTATTTCCTAGTTTATTTAATAGGATATTATCCACACTATTTTCTTCATTAACTTTTGCATAGTGAGAAGTCCAAGCAATATTATTGCAATTCAAAGTATCTGCTGCAGCATAAGATTGAGCTTTCAATCTTATGATCTCATTGTTTAATTGATTAGAGACCAGAGGCCTGAAACACTAAAGGTGTTCATGAAATTCATCATGGATTTCAGTAACTATCATGATGGATTTAGAATGAAATTCTCTGGTAAGATAATCAGTGAGAGAATTCTTATGACCTGCAATGTGCTCATCTATAAAATCAAAATTTGATAGATAGGTTGCCCACCTTATCAATCTACTCATAGATCCTATCTTCAGATTATCAGCTAAATTTAAAATACTCATAAAATTTTTCAAATCAGAATGAACAATGAACTGTTCTGAACTGACAAAGAACATAAAATCTTGGATTGCTTTTATCTCAGCTAAAATATCTTTATGAGTTGCATGATAATTCAACTGAGCTTGCTTGAAGCTTCCAGAGGCATACCTGCAAGGTTTTTCAAATCCATCAGATAATTTATCTTTCAACACTGCTCCCTAATACTAATCAAAAGCATCTGTTTTAATATTTTTTTTACCATTGCCTGGGAACTGCAAGGGAGGCAGATTAGCACATTTCTATTTTATTCGTTTTACAGTAGAACTCATTTCATCATTCCATGCAGGAGGATGTTTAGAAAATCTCTTATTAAGCAGAATTCTATCTTGAGCAACATTAAAATAATGACCAGATATATAACTTACACAACCTAAAAATCTCTACAACATAGTTTTATCAGTAATCTCATTAGGAAAATTTTGAATACTTTATAACACATGAGGCTGAACAGTGACTTCTCCTGATCTAATAGTAATCCCAAGAAAATCAATTTCATCTTTGAAGACTACCATTTTATTTTCTAACAAAACCAAACCATTATCAAATATAATCTGATAAAATTGTTGTAAGTGCTGAAGATGATCTTTAGGGGAATTACTGAACACAAGTATATCATCTATATACACAATTATGAAATGACTGTAAGCAGCAAAAATATCATTCATCATCTTTTGAAATATACTCAGAGTAGTTTTTAGACCAAATGGAAGGACATTCCATTCATACTGCCTAAAAGGAGTGATGAATGCAGTCTTATACTTATCTTCCTTCGCTATCTGTATTTGCCAAAATCTTGATTTCAAATTAAACTTACTATACACTTCACTACCTGTTAGTCTCTATAAAATCTCATCTTTAGATGGTATGGGATGTTGAACAATAACAACATATTTATTTAGATTAATGTAATTGATTACCAATCTTTTCTTACCTCTGACCTGCTCACTTCTTTTGTTAACATAAAAAGCTTCACAACCCCATGGGCTATGAGAATCTCTAATTAGTCCTTGTTCTTTTAGCTATTGAATTTCTGAAAGATATTCTGCTCTGAGAGAGGGAGACATTCCAGAATGGTGAGCTTTAAATTTGGGTTCAAAAATCTTACCATTTTTATCAGTGACTAACTTCAAATCTATTTTACACACATGAATCTTTCTATGCTGAAAAGCTAGAGGATTCTCTAAACAACAATCTCTAACAATCTTTGCTAGCAGAAGATCTATATCAGCTTTACAACAATTAATTTTCTAAAAAATCGATTGATTATTTACAAGCTTCTGTACTTTTTCTTTCAATGGAATTCTACACTCATATTTATGCTTTTTATACAGAGAATACTTTTGTGCCAACAAAATTTCATGCTTGTTTATGGTGATTGGATAAAAATGTGATAAATTATCAGATCCAAACATCATATCAAATAAGGGCATTTCATGATGGATTACCTTAAAATTGAAGACTGTATCTCCTAACAAGACAGGAACACTGGCTGAATATCCAGAGATTATAGTCTTGGTATTGAATGTGAGACGAACAAAATCAGGCATCCATTTATCTATAGGAATTGCATGAAATCTAGCCAAAGAAGCATCAACACCTGTGTCTAATAAAAACATCTATAGCATAGGGCTTAAATCCTTTCCATTTTATGCTTACCTCATAGATAGGGTTACTGGTTTCATGAACAAAAACTTGTTGAATGTTATTATCAACTGTCATATGAGTAGCAGCATATTCAGCTTTTGCAGCATCTACAACTTTGATTAATTCTTCTTCAAATTTTTGTTCTTCATCTTCCTCATCTGCTTCTTCTCTAAGCAGAGTTTCTAATTCTACTTGAGCCTTTTTAAGGAAGATTTGTAGCGTTTTAATACGCTTTGTTCTCCATTCTTTCCTATGAAGATCTGTGAAAGAACTAACAATTTCTTTTCCTTTATAAATACTATGCTGAGAAAACTGAGAAGACAAAGAAACTTTTTGTTTCTGAAAATAATCCAACTGATTTAAATATCTTTTTTTTGTTTCTTGAATTTGACTCTGAGGAAACATTTTTTCAGACATCATATATGGAGGTAGATTATCATATCTAGTTTTTAATGTCTGTAACTGCTGAGACAAACTTAAATTATCAGAAAATTGATTTGTAGAATATTGCATACTATTCATGCCAATCTAAAATCCTATTTATGACTCATAGTCTAATGACGATTTGGACTCAGAACTAACTTCTTCATTATTCATATTAATCATATTTTCTACATCTGATTCGTCATCAGTATACTCAAGATCTGACTCATACTGTGTATCATCAGCAGTAATCAAAACATATTCATCTTCTATAATATTATGACTCTATAAGAAATTAACTTTCTTAGATTATTCTTTCTTCTGAGGACATTTATTTGCATAATGATTACCTTGACACTGGAAACATTTTATAGGAGCTTTCTGAAATCCATGTTTTTTTTCCTAAACACTTTCTTCTGAGAGAAAAACTTTTAATACTTTGGCTTTCTAGACCACCTTGGAAATGGTTTCATGGAACACTGACAACCAGATTTATATTTTGCTTTATATTTCTCCTTATTTCTCTATTTTCTATATCTATACTAATTTTTGCAGCCATAGCTATTTTCAATAGCATCACAAAACTTTATACCAAGCTGTTTATGAAACTGCATAGTTTCTTTGTGACCTTTTCTTTCATCATAGAGTTTTTGATTTGTTTTTCTGATATATTGGTTGATTCTACCAAAAGACATATTAGAATACTATACACACATAGTAGCTTTATACTTTTCTATGAAATACTTAGGAAATGATTCTATATATCTGACCTTGAATGTAGGATTAAACATTTCACTTGAAGCATATAATAAATTTTCCATATCACACATACATTCTTCTAATCTTGACATATCACATAACTGAGCCCTGAGAAACTTTGATCTGTTGGCTTCTTTTTCATCTTCTATGACTGCTACAAATTCAGAATAAATGGCTTGACACAAACAAGGGACAGGTTCTAGGTGACTGACTATAGCTTCTTTATACTGGTGGTTACCATCATCCCACCAATCCTTGATATTGCCAATAAAACGATTAATAATCTATTGAGCGATAGTTTTTGGATCTCTTTTTAAGCCAAACATCTGAACACTTGCCCAAGAGAGCATAGCATGACACATTTCTTTTCTCTTAGCAGGAGATTCACAGTTAAACTACCAAAAGAAGGGTTGTAGACTTAAAGTTATGATCTGTCCATCTAAAGGTTGCTTTGAAGTTTCTCCATCAGAAAAATAGATAAATCTCTCTGGGTCTCCTATCTTTGCCATTCCTATTTTAAAGGCTTTATCTATCTCAAGCTGAGGAGACTTCATGCTGAGAGGAGTAACTATTGGCTTCAAAACTTCTTCCTTTTCTATTTTCTCTACTGATTCCCAACTAATAATATTAGCTTGAGTAAGATTCAGGCTTAATGGTTGAATCTCTGTAGACTGAGTTGTTGGAAGTAGAGCTAAGTGTTGTTGCTGGGAAGAAACCTCTCTATTTAGAGAATCTATACTAGATATAATAGTATCAACCTTAGTTTCTACATCAAAAACTTTTGATTTTATTTCTTCTTGACTGTGTGATATATCTTGATTACCAGTAATTACAGTATCTATCTTTTTACTAATCTCTTCTTCTTTCTGAATAACAGAATGCACTTCTTTCTCTACCTTTTGCTGAATATTATGAGAGTGTACCCTAGTATTATTATCAATAGTTTTCAATGCTTTAGCAATCTCACCTTTCTGATATAGTTCAATACTCTTTAACATTTTAGAGACCTGATCCAAACTATTCTAAATACTGGCTACTCGACTGTTGATACATTTGGTAGCTAAATTATTCCAATTCATCAACCTAATTTTTGTAGGTTGTTCTAAGGATCTGTCTACAATTCTCAAATAATACATTTGTGCTCTGGTCTTTCCATCTGTGGAGTATTGATTAAAATCAGAGGTTTTTGGGAAAACCTTTTCATTATAAGACTCATGTCCTTAGGGTGTCTTCTAGACATGTCCATCATCAGAATCAGAAGCATTCTGGGATGTACTTTCCATCTGAAGATTCTTCTTATAAGATAATAACTATCTGTTCTTCGAAAAAAAATTATACAATTCTATGTCTCTCTGAATTCTACTATTAAAACCTTTGAATGTTTATGATAAACTTCCATCTTCCAATTTACTTGCAAAAACCAATATTAAAGTTGTTGAGAATGTGTTGCAAATTTAGTCCACTGATCAGGATAAATACTATTTGTAAATCTTGGACGATAAAGAGATTGCTGCCTTAAAATCCCAAAAGAAATATAATTTTATGCATATATGTGCTATTTCCATAGGTTTTCATCCCTTATGTTGAAAAGGATTAAATGTTAGTATGTTAGCCTGTCTCTTAGACAATCACAATGTGTACTTCTCTGACTGCTTACAAGCTGCCTTACAAACTGGTTTACATTCTGGATCAGCTTTCATTACTGTCTATCCCAATTACCCTATTGCTATACACCAAGAGAAAAATCTGAATCAAATCTTTAAGCTTTATTTTCAGACTGCTAGTTTGCATATGCTCACTAGCTCTTGTCCGCTTGCATTGCAATATCAAGTCATGTATATTCTTACCAATACCCTATATCCTACTGTTAAGCATAAACCTGCACCTTGCAAAAGTGTGGTGATAAAAGGCACATCACATAGTCATATTATGTCTTCTAAAGCTATTGCTTGGTCAGATTTAAAGTTTCCAAGAAAGTGGATAGTCAATACTAAGTTCATGCAGCCTGCTCGTAAGTCATTAGCCAGAGCTACCTCTATAAAAGATCTACCAGATAAATCTATTATTAGATTTGATACTCTAGTCAAACCTACCTCATCTTCATCTCTGTCATTACCTTCTCAATGTATTCATCCTCAGAAGATTCATGACCCTCAAATAGATTCATTCTATTGTCCTGACTGTAAAAATATCCTTAAAAAGCCTAGCAATGATGTTATCTATATGGTTAACAGTAGAAGTCAGAGAGACATAGAATTGCAAAAACTATTTGTGAAGAACAAACAGTTATTATCTTATAATAAGAATCTTCAGATGGAAAGTACATCCCAAAATCCCTCTGATTTTGATGATGGTCATGTTTGGAATACACCCCAAGGAGATGAGTCTTATAATAAAAAGGTTTTCCCAAAAACCTCTGATTTTAATCAATACTCCCCAGATGGAAATACTAGAGCTCAAATGTATTATTTGAGAATTGCAGACAGATCCTTAGAACAACCTACATAAATTAGGTTGATGAATTGGAATAATGTAGTTACCAAATGTATCAATAGTCGAGTAGCCAGTATTCAGAATAGTTTGGATCAGGTCTCTAAAATGTTAAAGAATATTAAACCATATTAGAAAGGTGAGATTGCTAAAGCATTCAAAACTATTGATAATA
This sequence comes from Torreya grandis, assembly GCA_037957365.1. Classification (NCBI taxonomy): domain Eukaryota; kingdom Viridiplantae; phylum Streptophyta; class Pinopsida; order Cupressales; family Taxaceae; genus Torreya; species Torreya grandis. The sequence goes on along the minus strand of JARHVA010010920.1, from coordinate 29,138 downwards.
ATAATGGGGTACACTCTCATAATATTCAACAAAAGGTAGAGAAAGAAGTGCATTCCATTATTCAAAAAGAAGAAGAGATTAGTAAAAAGATAGATACTGTAATTACTGGTAATCAAGATATATCACACAAGCAAGAAGAAATAAAATCAGAAGTTTTTGAGGTAGAAACTAAGGTTGATACTATTATATCTGGTATAGATTCTCTAAATAGAGAGATTTCTTCCCAGCAACAACACTTAGCTCTACTTCCCACAACTCAGTCTATAGAGATTTAGCCATTAAGCCTGAATATTACTCAAGCTAATATTATCAGTTGGGAATCAGTAGAGAAAATAGAAAATCAAGAAGTTTTCAAGCCAATAGTTACTCCTCTCAGCATGAAGTCTCCTCAGCTTGAGATAGATAAAGCCTTTAAAATAAGCATGCAAAAGATAGGAGACCCAGAGAAATTTAGCTATTTTTTTGATGGAGAAACTTTTAAGCAACATTTAGATGGACATATCAGAACTTTAAGTCTACAACCCTTCTTTTGGTAGTTTAATTATGAATCTTCTGCGAAGAGAAAAGAAATGTGTCACGCTATGCTCTCTTGGGCAAGTGTTCAAATGTTTGGCTTAAAAAGAGATCCAAAAACTGTGGCCCAATAGATTATTAATGGTTTTATTGGCAATATCAAGGATTGGTGGGATGCTGGTAACCACCAGTATAAAGAAGCTATAGTCAGTCACCCAGAATCTATCCCATGTTTGTGTCAAGCCATTTATTTTGAATTTGTAGCAGTCATAAAAGATGAAAAAGAAGGCAACAGATCAAAGTTTCTTAGGGCTCAATTATGTGATGTGTCAAGATTAGAGGAATATATGTGTGATATGGAAAATTTATTATATGCTTCAGGTGAAATGTTTAATCCTGCATTCAAAGTCAGATATATAGAATCATTTCCTAAGTATTTTGTAGAAAAGTATAAAGTTGCTATGGGTGTATAGTATTTAATATGTCTTTTGGTAGAATCTATCAATATATCAGAAAAACAAATCAAAAACTCTATGATGAAAGAAAAGGTCACAAAGAAACTATGCAGTTTCATAAACAACTTGGTATAAAGTTTTGTGATGCTGTTAAAAATAGTTATGGCTGCACAAATCCGTATAGATATAGAAAATAGAGAAATAAGGACAAATTAAAGCAAAATATAAATCTAGTTGTCAGTGTTCCATGAAACCATCTCCAAGGTGGTCTAGAAAGCCGAAGTATAAAAAGTTTTTCTCTCAGAAGAAAGTGTTTAGGAAAAAGAAACATGGATTTCAGAAAGCTCATATAAAATGTTTCCTATGTAAAGGAAATCATTATGCAAATAAATGTCCTCAAAATAAAGAACAGTCTAAGAGAGTTAATTTCTTACAGAGTCATAATATTATAGAAGATGAATATGTTTTGATTCCTACTGATGATACACAGTATGAGTCAGATCTTGAGTATACTGATGAGGAATCAGATGTAGAAAATATGATTAATATGAATAATGAAGAAGTTAGTTTTGAGTTAGAATCGTCATCAGACTATTAGTCAAAAATAGGATTTTATATTGGCATGAATAGTATGCAATATTCTACAAGTTATTTTTCTGATAGTTTAAGTTTGTCTCGACAGTTACAGAAATTAAAAACTAGATATGACAATCTACCTCCATATATGATGTCTAAAAAAATGTTTCTTCGAATTCAAGAAATGAAAAAAAGATATTTAAATTAGTTGGATTATATTTAGAAATAAAAAGTCTCTTTGTCTTCTCAGTTTTCTCAGCATAGTATTGATAAAGGAAAAGAAATTGTTAGTTCTTCTTCCACAGATCTTAATAGGAAAGAATGGAGAACAAAGCATATTAAAACGCTACAAATCTTCCTTAAAAAGGCTCAAGTAGAATTAGAAACTCTGCTTAGAGAAGAAGCAGATGAGGAAGATGAAGAACAAAAATTTGAAGAAGAATTAATTAGAGTTGCAGACGCTGCAGAAGCTGAATATGCTACTACTCATATGACAGTTGATAATAACATTCAACAAGTTTCTATTCATGAAACTAGTAACCCTGTCTATGAGGTAAGCATAAAATGGAAAGGATTTAAGGCCTATGCTTTAGATGTGTTATTAGACACAGGTGGTGATTCTTCTTTACCTAGATTTCATGCAATTCCTACAGATAAATAGATACCTGATTTTGTTCGTCTCACACTAAATACCAAGACTATAATCTCTGAATATTTAGCCAATGTTCCTATCTTGTTAGGAGATACAGTCTTCAACTTTAAGGTAATCCATCATGAAATGCCCTTATTTGATATGATGTTCAGATCTGATAGTTTATCATGTTTTTATCCGATCACCATAAACAAGCATGAAATTTTGTTGGCACAAAATTATTCTCTATATAAAAAACATAAATATGAGTGTAGAATTCCATTGAAAGAAAAAGTGCAGAAGCCTGTAAATAATCAATGGATTTTTCAAAAAATTAATTGTTGTAAAGCTGATATAGATCCTATGCTAGCAAAGATTGTTAGAGATTATTGTTCAGAGAATCCTCTAGCTTTTCAGCACAGAAAGATTCATGTGTGTAAAATAGATTTGAAGTTAGTCACTGATAAAAATGGTAAGATTTTTGAACCCAAGTTTAAAGATAACCATTCTTGAATGTCTCCCTCTCTTAGAGTAGAATGTCTTTCAAAAATTCAACAGCTGAAAGAACAAGGACTAATCAGAGATTGTCATAGCCCATGGGGTTGTGAAGCTTTTTACATTCCTCTGAATAAATATGTTGTTCCTATTCAACATCTCATACCATCTAAATATGAGATTTTACAGAGACTAACAGGTAGTAAAGTGTATAGTAAGTTTGATTTGAAATCAAGATTTTGGCAAATACAGATAGGAGTGGAAGATAAGTATAAGACTGCATTCATCACTCCTTTTGGGAAGTATGAATGGAATGTCCTTCCATTTGGTCTAAAAACTTCTTTGAGTATATTTCAAAAGATGATGAATGATATTTTTGCTGCTTACAGTCATTTCATAATTGTGTATATAGATGATATACTTGTGTTCAGTAAGTCCCCTAAGGATCATCTTCAACACTTACAGAAATTTTATCAGATTATATTTGATAATGGTTTGGTTTTGTTAGAAAGTAAAATGGTAGTCTTCAAAGATGAAATTGATTTTCTTGGGATTACTATTAGATCAGGAGAAGTCACTATTCAGCCTCATGTGTTACAAAGTATTCAGAATTTTCTTGATGAGATTACTGATAAAACTATGTTGCAGAGATTTTTAGGTTGTGTAAATTATATAGCTGGTCATTATTTTAATGTTGCTCAAGATAGAATTCTTCTTAATAAGAGATTGCCTAAACATCCTCCTGCATGGAATGATGAAATGAGTTCTACTGTAAAATGGATAAAATAGAAATGTGCTAATATGCCTCCCTTGCAGTTCCCAGGCAATGGTCAGAAAATTATTGAAATAGATACTTTTGATCAGTATTGGGGAGTAGTGTTGAAAGATAAATTATCTGATGGATCTAAAAAACCTTGCAGGTATGCCTCTAGAAGCTTCAAGCAAGATCAGTTGAATTATCATTCAACTCATAAATAGATTTTAGCTGTGATAAAAGCAATCCAAGCTTTTATGTTCTTTGTCAGGTCAGAACAATTCATTATTCGTTCTGATTTGAAAAAATTTATGAGTATTTTAAATTCAGCTGATAATCTGAAGAAAGGATCTGTGAGTAGATTGATAAGGTGGGCAACCTATCTATTAGATTTTGATTTTATAGTTGAGCACATTGCAGGTCATAAGAATTCTCTCGCTGATTATCTTACCAGAGAATTTCATTCTAAATCCATCATGACAGTTACTAAAATTCATGATGAATTTCATGAACACCTTTGGCATTCCAAGCCTCTGGTCTCTAATCAGTTAAACAATGAGATCATAAGATTGGAAGATCAATCTTATGCTGTAGCACATACTTTGAATTCCAATAATATTGCTTGGACTTCTCACTATGCAGAAGTTAATGAAGAAAATAGTGTGCATACTATCCTATTAAATAAACTAGGAAATAATCTTGAGTTATGTGCTTCTAATAATTTGTTGACAGAAATGATTTGTAGGATGGGTATGACATTTCATTTCCAGTGATCAACCTTTTGGCCAAAGTTCAATCTGAGCCGTGAAAATTACTGGGAATCACAAGATATGCCTGATTAAATGTTTGAATTCTTGGATTATATCATGCCAAGAATAGCTGTCACAAATTATTTTGTGAATATTGCTCCAAACATGCTTCACAATATTTTTATTTCTCTAAGGATTCCTTTTGATCTATAGTTTGAACTATTCTTGGTCCAGAATCATCAATTCAATGGACGTGCTCGAATCCAACCTGCTATGCCGGTAGCTTCCTTATGGAGAAAGATAACTGTCAGTCACAATGCAATATTTCTAGAAACTCCTGATGGAAGATTGTGTCAGATTCCATCTACTTTATATATGGATCATACAGCTAGTGACACTGATGATCATGATGGTGATACTGATGACTCACCATATTCTCCAGTTGGTTCCTATGAATTTGTAGATGATGATTAAGACTAATCACGGGGTTTGCTCGTGGTAGTGAGTGGAGAGCACTATATCTCTCTTTATGTCATTATTGTGGACCTCACCACTATTAAAGGTGGTATTTTATTGGCCGTGTCGATAGACTTTTGTTACTATTTGCTTTTGGTGGTGCATCATGGGCCCATAACCCACTTGATTATCGCATCTTTTGTTGTGTTGCATCGATGCTGTCAGTTTGTGATAACCGTTGATCTTCCCTTCCTTTTGCTATAAATAAGGGAGCTCTAATGAGTTATTGGCATCAGTATTTGCATCAATATTTGCATCGATTCTTAGAGTCTTTAGAGTTCTTAAGATTTTAGTTTGTGAAGTCAGTCTGTTCTCACGTGTATGTTGTAAGTGTGCAAGTAAATAATAAGAAAGTGTGATTTAAAGATCCTGAGTTAGAGCATGGATGTTGTTCTAGCATTATTGGTATCAGAGCCATGTGGAAATCTTGTTATTCTTCATCTTTAATTTCTATTTATCAATTTACTGTTGTTTAGTTTCTCTCTTGAGTTCTGTATTAGTTGTTCTTTGGTTCCTTCAACTACTATGATTTGGTATCACGTTCAATTCAGCATTGATGATAGGGAAGTGGCGTGGCCCCTCCTAAGCCAAAGGATAGGCATTTTGTAGATCTAATTACCTATCAACAATAGGTGTCATAATGGAAGCTCTGAATCATCCAGTTGAAGTCGTTACAGGTATTTTTGATGCATTCACTCTTGATGAGTTATCTACACAATCTGTAAATTCTGTTATGATAGAAATCGATAAAGATAGTCCTAGCCCTGCTTGGAAATTACCTCCTTTAAAAACTTCTAATGTTTATGATAAACTACCATCTTTCAATTTAATTGCAAAAATCAATATTAATGTTGTTGAGAATGTGTTGCAAATTTAGTCCACTAATCAGGATAAATACTATTTTCAAATCTTAGACAATAAAGAGATTGCTGCCTTAAAAACCCAAAAGAAATATAATTTTATGCATATAGGTGCTATTTCCATGGGTTTTCATCCCTTATTTCAAAAAGGATTAAATGTTAGTATGTTAGCCTGTCTCTTAGACAATCACCATATATACTTCTCTAACTGCTTACAAGCTGCCTTACAAACTGGTTTACATTCTAGATCAGTTTTCACTATTGTCTATCCCAATTACCCTATTGCTATACACTAGGAGAAAAATTTGAATCAAATTTTTAAGCTTTATATTCAGAATGCTGGTTTGCATATGCTCTCTGGCTCTTGTCTACTTGCATTGCAATATCAAGTTAAGTATAGGCTTACCAATATCCTATATCCTATTGTTAAGCATAAACCTACGCCTGGCAAAAGCGTGGTTACAAAAGGCACATCACATAGTCATATTATGTCTTCTGAAGCTATTGCTTGGTCAGATTTAAAGTTTCAAAGAAAGTGGATAGTCAATACTGAGTTCATGCAGACTGCTCGTAAGTCATTAGCTAGAGCTACCTCTATAAAAGATCTACCAGATAAATCTATTATTAGATTTGATACTCTAGTCAAACCTACCTCATCTTCATCTCTGTCATTAGCTTCTCAATGTCTTCATCCTCAGAAGATTCATGACCCTCAAATAGATTCATTCTATTGTCCTTACTATAAAAATATCCTTAAAAAGCCTAGCAATGTTGTTATCAATATGGTTAATAGTAGAAGTTAGAGAGACATAAAATTGTAGAAACTATTTGCGAAGAACAAACATTTATTATCTTATAAGAAGAATCTTCAGATGGAAAGTACATCCCAAAATCCCTCTAATTCTGATGATGGTCATGCCTGGAAGACACCCCAAGGAGATGAGTCTTATAATGAAAAGGTTTTCCCAAAAACCTCTGATTTTAATCAATACTCCCCAGATGGAAAGACCAGAGCTCAAATGTATTATTTGAGAACTGCAGACAGATCCTTAGAACAACCTACAAAAATTAGGTTGATGAATTGGAATAATCTAGCTACCAAATACATCAATAATCGAGTAGCCAGTATTCAGAATAGTTTGGATCAAGTCTCTAAAATGTTAAAGAGTATTGAAATATATCAGAAAGGTGAGATTGCTAAAGCATTGAAAACTATTGATAATAATACTGGGATACACTCTCATAATATTCAGCAAAAGGTAGAGAAAAAAGTGCATTCTATTATTTAGAAAGAAGAAGAGATTAGTAAAAAGATAGATACTATAATTACTGGTAATCAAGATATATCACACAGTCAAGAAGAAATAAAATAAGAAGTTTCTAATGTAGAAACTAAGGTTGATACTATTATATCTGGTATAGATTCTCTAAATAGAGAGGTTTCTTCCCAGCAACAACACTTAGCTCTACTTCCCACAACTCAGTCTACAGAGATTCAACCATTAAGCCTGAATCTTACTCAAGCTAATATTATCAGTTGGGAATTAGTAGAGAAAATAGAAAACGAAGAAGTTTTCAAGCCAATAGTTACTCCTCTCAGCATGAAGTCTCCTCAGCTTGAGATAGATAAAGCCTTTAAAATAGGCATGGCAAAGATAGGAGACCCAGAGAAATTTATCTATTTTTTTGATGGAGAAACTTCAAAGTAACCTTTAGATGGACAGATCAGAACTTTAAGTCTACAACCCTTTTTTTGGCAGTTTAACTATCAATCTCCTGCTAAGAGAAAAGAAACGTGTCACGCTATGCTCTCTTGGGCAAGTGTTCAGATGTTTGGCTTAAAAAGAGATCCAAAAACTATGGCTCGACAGATTATTAATGGTTTTATTGGCAATATCAAGGATTGGTGGGATGCTGGTAACCACCAGTATAAAGAAGCTATAGTCAGTCACCCAAAACCTGTCCCTTGTTTGTGTCAAGCCATTTATTTTGAATTTGTAGTATTCATAGAAGATGAAAAAGAAGCCAATAGATCAAAGTTTCTCAGGGCTCAGTTATGTGATATGTCAAGATTAGAAGAATATATGTGTGATATGGAAAATTTATTATATGCTTCAGGTGAAATGTTTAATCCTGCATTCAAGGTCAGATATATAGAATCATTTCCTAAGTATTTTGTAAAAAGGTATAACGCTGTTATGGGTGTAAAGTATTCTAATATGTCTTTTGGTAGAATCAATCAATATATCAGAAAAATAAATCAAAAACTCTGTGAGGAAAGAAAAGCTCATAAAGAAACTATGCAGTTTCATAAACAACTTGGTATAAAGTTTTGTGATGCTGTTGAAAATAGTTGTGGCTGAACAAATCCGTATAGATATAGAAAATAGAGAAATAAGGATAGATATAAAGTAGAATATAAATCTGGTTGTTAGTGTTCCATGAAACCATCTCCAAGGTGGTCTAGAAAGCCGAAGTATAAAAAGTTTTTCTCTCAGAAGAAAGTGTTTAGGAAAAAGAAACATGGATTTCAGAAAGCTCCTATAAAATGTTTGTTGTGTCAAGGAAATCATTATGCAAATAAATGTCCTCAGAAGAAGGAACAGTCTAAGAAAGTTAATTTCCTATAGAGTCATAATATTACAGAAGATGAATATGTTTTGATTCCTACTGATGATACACAATATAAGTCAGATCTTGAGTATACTGATGAGGAATCAGATGTAGAAAATATGATTAATATGAATAATGAAGAAGTTAGTTCTGAGTCAGAATCATCATCAGACTATGAGTCAGAAATAGGATTTTATATTGGCATGAATAGTATGCAATATTCTACAAATCAATTTTCTGATAGTTTAAGTTTTTCTTAGCAGTTACAGACATTAAAAACTAGATATGATAATCTACCTCCATATATGATGTCTGAAATAATGTTTCTTCAGAGTCAGATTCAAGAAAGAGAAAAAATTTATTTAAATCAGTTGGATTATATTCAGAAACAAGAAGTTTCTTTGTCCTCTCAGTTTTCTCAGCATAGTATTGATAAAGGAAAAGAAATTATTAATTCTTCTTCCACAGATCTTCATAGGAAAGAATGGAGAACAAAGCGTATTAAAATGCTACAAATCTTCCTCAAAAAAGGCTCAAATAGAATTAGGAACTCTGCTTAGAGAAGAAGTAGATGAGGAAGATGAAGATCAAAAAATTGAAGAAGAATTAATCAGAGTTATAGATGCTGCAGAAGCTGAATATGCTGCTACTCATATGACAGTTGGTAATAACATTCAACAAGTTTTTGTTCATGAAACCAGTAACCCTGTCTATGAGGTAAGCATAAAATGGAAAGGATTTAAGCCCTATGCTTTATATGTGTTTTTAGACATAGGTGCTAATGCTTCTTTGGCTAGATTTCATGCAATTCCTATAGATAAATGGATGCCTAATTTTGTTCATCTCACATTCAATACCAAGACTATAATCTCTGGATATTCAGCCAGTGTTCCTGTCTTGTTAGGAGATACAGTCTTCAATTTTAAGGTAATCCATCATGAAATGCCCTTATTTGATATGATGTTTGGATCTGATAATTTATAATGTTTTTATCTGATCACCATAAACAAGCATGAAATTTTGTTGGCACAAAAGTATTCTCTATATAAAAAGCATAGATATGAGTCTAGAATTCCATTGAAAGAAAAAGTGCAGAAGCCTATAAATAATCAATGGATTTTTTAGAAAATTAATTGTTGTAAAGCTGATATAGATCCTGTGCTAGCAAATATTCTTAGAGATTGTTGTTCAGAGAATCCTCTAACTTTTCAGCACAGAAAGATTCATGTGTGTAAAATAGATTTGAAGTTAGTCGCTGATAAAAATGGTAAGATTGTTGAACCCAAGTTTAAAGCTCACCATTCTGGAATGTCTCCCTCTCTCAAAGCAGAATGTCTTTCAGAAATTCAATAGCTAAAAGAACAAGGACTAATCAGAGATTCTCATAGCCCATGGGGTTGTGAAGCTTTTTATGTGAACAAAAGAAGTGAGCAGGTCATAGGTAAGAAAAGATTGGTAATCAATTACATTCCTCTGAATAAATATATTGTTCCTGTTCAACATCCCATACCATCTAAAGATGAGATTTTATAGAGATTAATAGGTAGTAAAGTGTATAGTAAGTTTGATTTGAAATCAGGATTTTGGCAAATACAGATAGCAGAGGAAGATAAGTATAAGACTGCATTCATCACTCCTTTTGGGCAGTATGAATGGAATGTCCTTCCATTTGGTCTAAAAATTGCTCCGAGTATATTTCAAAAGATGATGAATGATATCTTTACTGCTTACAGTCATTTCATAATTGTGTATATAGATGATATACTTGTGTTCAGTAAGTACCCCAAAGATCATCTTCAGCACTTACAAAAATTTTATCAGATTATATTTGATAATGGTTTGGTTTTGTCAAAAAATAAAATGGTAGTCTTCAAAGATGAAATTGATTTTCTTGGGATTACTATTAGATCAAGAGAAGTCACTATTTAGCCTCATGTGTTACAAAGTATTCAAAATTTTCCTGATGAGATTACTGATAAAACTATGTTGTAGAGATTTTTAGGTTGTGTAAATTGTATAGCTGGTCATTGTTTTAATGTTGCTCAAGATAGAATTCTGATTAATAAGAGATTGTCTAAACATCCTCCTGCATGGAATGATGAAATGAGTTCTACTGTAAAATGGATAAAATAGAAATGTGCTAATCTGCCTCCCTTGCAGTTACTAGGCAATGGTCAGAAAATTATTGAAACAGATGCTTTTGATCAGTATTGGGGAGTAGTGTTGAAAGAAAAATTATCTAATGGATCAGAAAAACCTTGGAGGTACACCTCTAGAAGATTCAAGCAAGCTCAATTTAATTATCATTCAACTCATAAAGAGATTTTAGTAGTGATAAAAGCAATACAAGCTTTTATGTTTTTTGTCAGGTCAGAACAATTCATTGTTCGTTCTAATTTGAAAAATTTTATGAGTATTTTAAATTTAGCTGATAATCTAAAGAAAGGATCTGTGAGTAGATTGATAAGGTGGGCAACCTATCTATCAGATTTTGATTTTATAGTTGAGCACATTGCAGGTCATAAGAATTCTCTCGCTGATTATGTTACCAGAGAATTTCATTCTAAATTCATCATGATAGTTACTGAAATTCGTGATGAATTTCATGAACGCCTTTGGCATTCCAGGCCTCTTGTCTCTAATAAGTTAAACAATGAGATCATAAGATTGAAAGCTCAATCTTATGCTGCAGCAGATACTTTGAATTCCAATAATATTTCTTGGACTTCTCACTATCCAGAAGTTAATGAAGAAAATAGTGTGCATACTATCCTATTAAATAAACCAGGAAATAATCCTAAGTTATGTGGTTCTAATAATTTGTTGACAAAGATGATTCAAAGGATGGGTATGACATTTCATTTCTAGTGGTCAACCTTCTGGCCAAAGTTCAATCTGAGCCATGAAAATTACTGGGAATCACAAGATATGCCTGATTACAGTTTGAATTCTTGGATTATATCGTGCCAAGAATAGCTGCCACAAATTATTTTGTGAATATTGCTCCAAACATGCTTCACAATATTTTTATTACTCTAAGGATTCCTTCTGATGTATAGTTTGAACTATTCTTGGTCCAAAATCATCAATTCAATGGACGTGCTCGAATCCAACCTGCTATGTCGGTAACTCCCTTATGGAGAAAGATAACTATCAGTCACAATGTAATATTTCTAGAAAATCCTCATGGAATATTGTGTCGGGTTCCCTCTGCTTTATTTATGGATCATACAGCTAGTGACACTGATGATCATGATGGTGATACTGATGACTCACCATATTCTCCAGCTGGTTCTTATGAATTTGTGGATGATGATTAAGACTAATCACCTGGTCTGTCTATGGTAGTGAGTGGAGAGCACTATATCTCTCTTTATGTCATTATTGTGGACCTCACCACTATTAAAGGTTGTATTCTATCGGCTGTGTCGATAGAATTTTGTTATTTTTTGCTTTTGGCGGTGCGTAGTGGGCCCATAACCCACTTGATTATCACATCTTTTGTTGTGCTACGTTGATGCTGTCAGTTTGTGATAACCGTTGATCTTACCTTCCTTTTTCTATAAATAAGGGAGCTCTAATGAGTTATCGGCATCAGTATTTACATCAATATTCGCATCGATTCTTAGAGTCTTTAGAGTTCTCAAGATTTTAGTTTGTGAAGTCAGTTTGTTCTCACATGTATGTTGTAAGTGTGCAAGTAAATAATAAGAAAGTGCAATTTGAAGATCCTGAGTTAGAGCATGGATGTATATATGTATAATATGTATATATGTACTTTCTATACATATATATATACATATATATATGTGTGTGTGTGTGTGTGTGTGTGTCTATATATATATATACATATATATATATGTATGTATGTATGTATATACATACATACATACATACATACCATATATACATATATATATATATATGTATATAAATATATATATATATATGTATATATATATATATATACATATATATATATATATTTATATACATATATATATATATATATGTATATAAATATATATATATATATGTATATATATATATATACATATATATATATATATTTATATACATATATATATATATATATATGTACATATATATATGTATGTATATATACATATATATATATCTATATACATATATACATATATATACATACATATATATATATATATATACATACATATATACATATATATGTATGGATATACATATATATGTATGTATATACATATATATGTATGTATATATATATATATATACATATATATGTATGTAAATACATATATATATATATATATATATATATACACATATATATATATATACATACATACATATATATACATATATATATATATATATGTATATATGTATAAATATGTATATATGTATATATATGTATATATATATATATATATGTATATATGTATATATATATATATATATATGTATATATATATATATATATATATAATAGAACAAATAGGGATAATTTAAAAAGGTGGAAACAAGTGGAATGGCATGCTATTGTGACATTTAGTTCACCAATTAACTTAAATGGTGTCCTAGAGCCCTGGGACTCATTTTAGGCATGTAAAGCCTAATACCACCATTATGCCTCAAAACACCAACCTCATCCTTGTAGCATATAAATAACTCATAGTATACTTAAGGAAAGTAGAAGGTGTGGGTTGATGGTAATGACGCTTATGAGAATGTATTAGATAGAGGAATGCAAATAAATGGTTAACTTGGTCTTATTACCTCTCCTTACCTATAACAACCTAGTTTGCCACTTTGAGATACCAAATCTAATGCTCACATCTCATAGTTCATAATGAATCAATCCCAATGATATTAGGGGGAGCTTGGAAACCATATGAGATCACTATACATGGAGGAGAGAGTTGTATTCAAGATCCCAACTCTATGAACAATCACTAACACTTCAACCTAACCTTGAATGCTTACCAAGATTTTTAGGTCTACCAAATTTCACTCACATATCACTATAAAATTTGCATGGGACAAAGAGCTCTGTAAGAAGTTTTAGGAGTTCTATGTGATAAACATCCATGGACAAAAAATTTTGGTTAGAGGCTTATATATTATGAACCATAATTAAGATTGTAGGCCACCAAACTTTGCATAAACCCTAATACAGACCCAATTTAAGATTTTTTAAATATTTTCAGTCAAATTCCCTGAATTTTTCTTTAATAAAATTTAGTCACATGATTCACTCTGAGGATGCCCCATCCAAAGAACTATTTTAAATGGATAGTTGTGTAGACCCCCCAAAAGCACTATTTTGCCAAGGTTTAGTGATGTTTTTAGGGTTAAAATATTGGATAAAGATTTAATATAATTGGTTAAGGTAGTAGGAGGTTTATTATAAATTATAAAATCAAAAAATTATCATATTTATTCCTAAAAATGCCCCTACATCACTACACAAATGGCTAGTCTGCAAGTGCTAGTGAAAGGTAACCTAGTCACCTAGATGGGCAAAGTTGCATGATGTGTATTATTTTAAAGTCATAATTCATGATTTGAAACAAATTTTTATACCTTTAACATCATCAATAACCTATTTTAATGTTAATTTTTAGGTCTAATGGTAATTCAAGTAGTTAACATTAATTAACTAGGTTTAGTTTCTTAGTAGGCCCACTTGATTAAGTAAGAGAATATGTTAGTTAGAATAAGGGTATGTTGAGTGAGTAATTATAGGGTCATGAAAACATTTACATTGATATATAAATTCAATAATACAAACTCCATTTTCATAATGGATAATGGGGCAGTTTTACAAGCCTAGTCAACATGCACAAAGGGAAAGTGGGTTGCTTAATGATTCATGAAGGAAACTTAGAGCATAATGCACCTTTATGAATATCATGAGGATAAAATTATAAATGAAATTGGTGTATCTATACCTTTAATCATATCAACCATGTTTTAATCAACATCCACCACTCTATTTCAATGCTTAAAAGTCTCATTGAAGGACATCCACTAGAAAAAATAATGTATGGAGAGATAAGGGGAATGTTATTGATGCTTCTAATTAATGATGGAGTTAATTATGGTAATTAATATCCTATCCATGACTTATAAATTCCATATTTCCCTCTATTTATTTGATTATATTGTATAAATTTAGGATCTAAGGCCATTGTATTGATCCTTCTACTGAGTATGAAGAGATTTTACCCAAATTTCTACTTTGTCACCTCTTGAACTAATACAAGGAATATTTTAGCCTCTTAATTTTTTTATTTAGTGTTTTATATGATTTTTTGATATGCATAAATATTAGTATTTTCTCCCTTTAAAGGTTCTTGCCTCACCTAGATGATAGTAGGTTGTTCTATGCAAGTCACATAACATGTGAAGCTGTTAGTGGCTAAGCTAGGAGAGGAGTTTGATTGATAAGTTTCTTAGATCAGACCTTTCCTTCATGAACCTCATTTTCTGATCACCTAACATAGGCTCTACATGAAACAATATTTATAAGATGCCTTTTGATAAAGAGGTTCAATCACTTGTCTAGTTTATCGGTGTTGTTAAGAGGTCAAATAGAGTAGATATCATATTTGTGCATCACCTATAGTACTGTAGGTTTAAATTTAATTAAATTATCTCTCCCTTTTCACCTCAACAAGTTATAAGTTATAGGATTTGAACCATTTTTGATGCACCATGAGAGCTAGCCTAGTCATGTCCTAAATCAATCTATTTCAAACCTTAAGCAGACCCTCTTGGGTTACGAGAAATATATGGTTAGGATTGACACATAGATATGTTATTGTGAAGAGATTTGTAGGAATATTATTAATAATATCAGAGATTTATTCAAACAAGTTAATAAATAATATGCATCTGTTCTGAAGGAGAATTAGTCAAGGTCGATTGGTGACATGTTAGATGGAGGTGTTTTAATTGTAAGCATAAAAGATACCTTAATAGTGTATGAGGTGAAGAAAGTCCAATATTACCAGCCCCATGTGCCTCCGTTACTCCACATTAGTCATATATTGATCATCCCATCCTTCCTGAAAGGACCCAAACAAGTTAGTTCAAAACTTCTCAATTCCATCACAAGTTCCTCAATCCTTTCATACTTCAAAGTTTATTTAAGGGAGTGTGAAAAAAAGAAATAAGTGTGTTGAGAGGATTGAATTTCATGGTTCAAATTAGACCTGGTAGGGCCATTCCCTTATTAATCACCATGAGGATATCTCTGATCAGTTGAGGCTTGATTTTGATTATAATAAATCTAAAGAAATTAAACTTATAAATGAGCATGTATCTTAGTCAATGGCAATATCAATAGTAGTGAAATTTATGGAAAAGGTGCCTTAATTAATTCCAAAAGTTTTAGCACATGCAATATAAGATTCTCCTAGTTCTAAGGTTCCAACTTGGAACTAATTAGTGGAGTCATGGGAAAAGGGAGATAAGTCTAACTTTTACCAAGATGTAGAAGTTATAGAGATATGAAACTACTCAATCCCCATCCCTCAATTCTAAAGATTCCAAAGCATTCCCATCATGGAGGTCCATTAAAAAGAATATGAAAAAGGAGAATGAGGTTTTGGTTGTCAAAAGTGAGAATCTTAGTGAGAAGAATCAAACATCCATCTCATCACTAAATATGACCTCTATTCTATAATTATTTCAAGGATCTTCCATTCCACTTATTGAAAATGAGTTTGTCCTTGAGGGGGAAAGTGGACAAGGTCAATTTGTGGTGGTAGTTGATGAAGGTGATTTAAGTGAGATAGAAGAAAAAAATGACATTAGGACACCTATTGGTGATGATAAACACAAATCAGTCTTCAACAATGCAAGAGATGGTGATCTTCAACAAAATCAAGGTAAACAAGATGATGCCCAAGGAAAATGCATACCCATTGTCCAAAGAGAATATGACCTTAAATATCTCCTTGATGACATGGAATCTACTCTATTCCATGATATTCCTAAGGAGTGTGAAAGTGTAGCATTTATCCAACTTGCATTAGTTTCAAAATAAGGAGACAACCGTCAAGATGTTTCAAGTGGCCAAGAAAGATGGAGACCAACTATGAGGTGGGAGAAGAAGGTGACCTTGATATCATGTCAGCAAATTAGACTCTATTGATGGATAAAGGATATTATAGTGATATATGAAAAGTGGTTGAATGTTTTTTATAACTTTGTGAATGTGGTCAAGGAGGTAAAGTTTAAAAATATTTCTAAAGCTTAATTATGCATACTCCTACATAATATCCTATGGAAAAGAAAGCCCAATAAAACTAAAACCATGTGAAGATAAATAAAAATAGTTTTTGGACATCATAGGATTAGGTTAATCTCTTCTTTATGAACTCCATTATCCCATTCAACTTGAAGAAGGCAGTGTCACTAAACAAGAAGAAGGTAACTCTCCAAGCATACCATTTTAGGAGGCGGTCTCATTGGAAGGTGACTTGTTTGAGGTCTTGAAACAATGTTATCATCCCCTCATCCCATTTTAAAATATCTCTTCACTCTTAGGGAATGTAACTAAACTGCATTGGCTTTAATATTTCATGAAACAAGATTCACCTCTCTTGGAAGTTATCCCTAAAAACATGCCACGAGATATACCTCAAGCTATTCAGTTTGATAAAGAGCAACCTATAACTATTGAAGAGATGATATTTTTTTCATATAAAGTAAGCAAGTTTGGGATGAATATGACTAGGTAATTGATTCAAATAGACATCTTATACACGTAATAATGTAGAAAGAAGGTCCAATTACCATTCCAAGGGGCCATAAACATGACAACATTTCCATATGCAAGTGGAGGTTTTTATCCCATGAACAATACCTAATTGGACTCCAGTCAACACATTATAATCTAACTTCATGGTGACATGGTGATCAAAGGATCTTTCCATTTTATCTTTAAGGAGAAATAATTTGGTTTTAGGTTAGCTTTTTAATATTATATGCCTTATTTCCAATAAGTTTTTCAACACAAGTCTAGTGTGATGTTGGCCTTAGTTATTTTATGTCATGTCTTATTACTTTAGATTTAGGTGTTCCTTTGTTGTTGTGTGTATTTTTGTGTTCCCCTTGTTTCTTTTTCTATTTTGTGAGCTATTATATTCCTTATGTTTTGAAAGTTATTAGTAATGAAATGTCAATTCAATCAAAAAGGTCTCTCATTTGAACCATGACTATCATGCATGAGATAATGGGTTCCCTTGATTAGTAGGCTGGTCAACCACTATGAGTTTTTAAAAATATTGATAATTTGGACTCACACGATAAATTTCAACTGTTATAACCAGAAAAAATACTCATGACACCCATCCCAAGATATACATGGTGGTCTAGATCTTTGTTATGATCTTTTAAATGTTCCTTTAAAGCCTTTTAGCACTGATTAAGATGTGTAGTCATATGAAATGTCAATTTGGTAGTTTGAGTGTGGCTTGTGACACCCCATCGATAGGTCCTTTTTATATACTCTTGTGACCCTTATAGACACCTTTTTACTCATTTCTAGTCATCTAGAACCTTCTAAACGGTCATTCCACCTCAGCCAGACAATATTCCCCATGTTGATCCTATTCTTCTAGGTCCTAAGCCTATAGGATAAGAGTGCCCCATTTGGACTATATCACCCCATATAAAAGTATCCAATTTTTTATGGTCCTATCCATTTCCACTTTGATCCCCAATAGTCATTTTCATCTAGTCCTTATCCTTAATTATGTCAACCTATAAAGAATACATTTGACCCATGACCAATTTTTCGCTATAAAATCCCACTCAAAGAACATTTAAAAAGGAGGTGACCAAACATATAGAGAAATTAAGAATAAAAACAAATCACTAAGATAAAATTTGCTAGTATTTTCACACAGTCACCCAACACAGCTGTAAACTTACTCAAATATTCATACTAGTCCCTAGCCACCTCAAACACTATCAATTTGACATTTGCATCCACATCACACTATAACACAAAGAAAAATATATGGGAGTAATATATATGGCTTGATCCCTCTTAGGATTATTGGTATGTAGGTAGTGTTCCCACATGAGGGGTGTGGATTTCATGTTTAGTACATATTTCACACTAATCCTACGTTTCTCAAGTGACTCAAATGCCATTTTATAAAGCATGATGGAGGGTTAGGGTTGAAGACAAAAAGATCCCCATATATAGTTTCATTAACAACCAATTCTTTATTTTTTTCAAGAATGCTCACACAGGCACAACACACCTACCAAATAGAAGGTTTTTATGTGATTAGTTTAGATAATAGCAGTAGGAATGAACAACAACATTAGACACCAAAGCATCCCCTTTTCGGTGTTCCTATCCTTTTGGCCAATGAAATTAAAATTTAGGTTTATGACACCTTACCAAGATTGCATAGCCATTTTAAGCCTTTGTATAAACCATCTTTGTCTATTTTCTAGCTATGTTATATTTCTTCTTATGTATGACTATTTTTAGAAAGATGAAAAAGACAAACAATTGCACAAATAAGGATTATATTTATTTTTATATTTTTTACTGATTTATTAAACCATACACTTAGATAAAATAGGAATAAAAATACATTATTCCCAAAATAAGTTAAAATATTTGGTGAACCCAACTTCAAACAAAATCTCAAACCCTAGGTACCACTATGGTTTTCATTCACATTTTTGTGTAAAAATTCACTTTCAAAATTCTGATTTTTATATAATGTTTTTTACATTTATTTCATTCAAATTTATTTTAGAATTAAAATTATTTAAATAAATTTAAAAATTCTAAAACTTCAACTCAAAACCCTAGATATCCAAACCAGGTCCTCAAACCCCAAACCTTCCTCCCTTACAATTTTTAGATAATTTTTTATTTATTTTTTCAAAATGTTTTGGAGTGTCAAAAATATTTTTAAAATCCCTATGTTAGTAATGATTCTTTCATTTATTTTATTAATAATACTTCTACATACTCTCTTTGGTGAAAGTAGTAAAATGGCCACTAGAGCATTTCATCCCTCTCATCCTAAAGATAAATTTCTAAAATTTTCCCATAATTATAATTATGAATGGAAAAAATTTCAAAATTACACATTAGCAAAAAAAGAGGAAAATGATTTTATTTATAATGAATACAATTACTATTTTTGTAATGAGGAATATGATGATGCATATGAAATTGATAGTGAAGAAAAAGGAGATGCATTTTCTTCTCTCACCTATCTCTTTCTTCCTTCTTCGAAAGAAAATAGTTTTGATAAGTGGGAAAGTTACTTTTCAATTCATTATCCTATGAAAAATACATCAAATTTATGAATTATTCATGTAATTCCAAGTAAACCTCTCATTGGTGATAATTTTCTTGCTTTTGAACCTAGTTTCTCCCTCTCTTTTGTTACTTATATATTCAAATTGCAACAATATAACTGAAATAGAATCAAATTTACAATTCATAGTTCAAATGATCAATTTATTGTTATTAACTCTACTTTTTAATCTCAAATAATGAAAAATGAATGTCTAAATGATAACTCTCTTACTCTTACTTCTCATATTGGAAATTAAAATACTACATGCACTCCATTTAGGGATAACATAGATTAACATAGTATTCCAATTTCACATGAAAATTTATTGCATATTAGAAAATAATTAACATCTTATCTTACCCCTCTCCTTAGTGATAATGGTATTGATAATTAGTATGATAGTGAAAATGCAAATGAACATGGCAATGAGAGTGAATATGAAATTGATACTTCTACTTCTCCTTCAAATTAAAAAATTATGATTCTAATAATGCATAAAATAATGATGACTATTATATACTTCTACTTCTCTTTCAAGTGTTTAGTTTCTCCCTCTCTTTTGCTACTTATATATTCAAATTTACTTCTATGCATGATTGTATTTCAAATGATCCACATGTAAATGATATCATCACATCTTCTATTCAATTAGAATGTGATTCACTAACTACAAAATATACGAATAAATCTCTGAAGCCAACCCATAATATAGTAGCACCTATTTCTCACTCTCCACCCAAAGAGAATGGTATCCCACATGCCTCTACTAAGGTCCAAGTTATCATTCCTCAAAAGGTTCAAGTGAACACACCCCTTCTCTATGATCTAATTGCTAAATGTATCATTCCCATGGCTAAAATAAGATATTAAATTGAACATTTAAAAGAACCACTTCAAGATACTAATATACCATCCCAAGAGATTATTTCTTTGATGCATGAAATTGCTGAATTACAACACCAATTATATCTCCTTACTTTAGAAAATAAGGCTTATAAGTCTTGGATGGATGTCAGTGACTTGCATGGTAGCCCTCTTCTAAAGATATTTCTCAAAGTTTCATTACATAAGATCTTTGAGATACCATCATTGCCTCAATTTGATATAATTAGAAATATATTCATACACATTAAATCCTTTATGTGAATACTTTAATTCTACTTAATTTTTTAGCAGACATTAGTGGGTAATGCACAGATGTGGTTTTTTCATCTACTCCCTATTGGTTCCATGCATACATAAAATGACTTAGTGGAGGAATTTATTATATATTACATAGAAAACATGGTCCCTCATGTTACATATGAGAAAATTATCACATTGCATTAGAATCCTTTATAATCAGTTAGTGATTATATCTTACAATTTAAGACTTGCATGCTACACTTGATCTATAAACAAAAAAATTTAGAGGTTCAACATATCTTTATTAAGGGGTTTATCCAACCCATCATAAAGCATATATTATATTAGATAGATTCATATTTTAAGAAATTATGTTATATAGTTTTATCCTTGGAGAAGAAATTGGGATTGATTGAGTTATATTTAGTTGATCGACTTACTCTAGATTTCATATCATTACCTCCATATACAGCTCCTAGCACACACCATATACCATGTCCCTAATAAGATAGGATACCACAACTAGAAACACAACCAATTAAGAATAGAGATCCATTTTTGATAGCACCACATATAGTATGCACTATGGAGAAGAGTAGTAGGGCACAACTATAGTTTGATTCAGAGCAAGATAGACTATATGTCATATTATTAGCACTACTAGATAGGAGGTTAATCATATTGCCTTGTACTCATCATCAAGATCCAAATCTCTTACACAAACAAGCACATCATCCCTTTTGTAACTATCATCATATCTATGGACAAGAGATAATGATTGTTATAGACTTAGGGATTGTATTAATAGATGTGTTTATAATGGCATCATAGAATTCACACTAGGGGTACTAATAGATCTTCCATTATTGAGTCATCCCAAGACATTCCTTCATAGGAATCATCGATTACTCATTACGATAGTAATACAATTTCTAGGATAGAGCCTCGTAGGAGATCTCCTTTCCCACCTACTCAGAGGGTTTAAAGACTAGTAGAGCAAGAGAATCTTACATATATGAGTGTATTCCATGGAGTACATAGTGTAATTACATAGAAATATCTAGCATAGTCATAGGCACTGCAATAGAATTTTTAAGGTCCTATCTCACGTAACAACCCACTATAGTTAAGATTAGATGAACCCACATCACATATTACTGCTCCAAATAGATATTCACTATAGATAAATTTTTAGAGACCTATTTCATGTAAAAATGGGCTATGATTGAGATTACATGATCCCCCATCACAAGTTAAAATTATATCTCAATCTATTTCTCAGTCATATACATCATAGTAGAGGCCACATGGTGTTATTTCATGTATAAATCCACTATGATTGCATATATATGAGCCTCCATCATAGAAAATAGTTTTAGTTATGCATCCATTGAGGTTTCATCTTGTAGAGTCTCCATGTACAAATATAGTTAGTGCATCACAAACAACATCAAATACAATGCATGTTCATTCACAATATGAGCAATATGTCCACTTATTTAATTTTCCATTAGGGTTTAGATAGTGATACATGATCACACATGATCCCTCTCATAGATACAAGACACCATGATAGGGAGTCTCTTATGAGACTCATCAGTGAGTATCATTTCTTCTTAGTCTTTGCTATACATAATTTCTCAGATTACTTGTACATAGTTTCTTTTTGCTTTAGTTTCCTTATGATTACTTGTACTTATATTATTTCAAAATACCAAAAGAAAATATAATATTTAAAAATACCAAAAACAATATAAGATGTCAAAATACAAAAACATTAAAATAAATTAGAAAACCAAAAAAATTTCAATTATATGCTTTATCCATGCTTTACATTTATATTACCATGCTAGAATTACATTTCTCTTCTCTATGATATTTTTTGTCAATTTATCTACATTACCATGAGTCACTTGATCTTATTTGAGTGTGTGTAGTGACACCTAGATCCCTGATTTATTCACTCTACCCACTCAGGAGGCAGCCTAATTTTAAATTGAAGACATACATCAACATATCTACCCACTGGGGGCATATTCAACATGACTACACCATCCAAGTTATGTCATTCCTACACCACACACTCTAGTTAACATGTTGATGTACATTAATTACAAGCTTACACAAATTATTCTATCAACACTCACTAGTATATAACACTTGTGTATCTCCTAGCATATTACCTAGTCTTGCATTACATATTTTTCATACATTTACTTCTTTCTTTGATCAGTTAGATGCAATAACATTTATAGAATTCACATACCTTATTTTATTTCTTTGATTAGATAGATGTGATTGCATTTCTTAGTTCCTATTTTTTTACTTAAATGTACCTTAGGACATATCTAATGTCCTTCACTTGTACTCTTGTATGTTCTTTTGACCCTCATGCCAATCTTGCTTGTTTTCAATTGTATATGTATGTGGAAAATTTTAACACACCTTATATTATTACATTCCCAATTTGAGTGATATGTGCCCATGCCATTTATTTGTTTGACCCCTTGGCCTCTTTTGTATGTTTCTTGTTTCTTGACTTACGTGTTTATTTACTTGTTTGCTTCTCAGTTGTTTGCAAAGGCATGATCCACATCATGCATTATCATTCCTTCTTGGATTCCATGATGGACATCATGCCCCATACCTCCTTGAAAACTAACTAGATTTCTAGTTTCAATTCAGTAAACTGCATATGCTATTACATTGCTACATCTATCTAGGCATACCCTTGTTGATCTAACAATCTCTAACACAAATAATGTTATATCTTGAGACATATTTTTGATCGTCATTACTATATCATGTATTTAAAAACATAACATACTTGTAAGGATCCTTATTTTGAGGGTAGTATTTACAAGGTCTTCATTCCTATCCTTAGAAGAGGGGGAAACAAATAGGGGTTTTGTCATAGAGAATAGAGCCCTCTACTAGTCAAAATTAGTTTTCAAAACACTCAGAATAATAATCAAAATTCAAAACATATAAATAACCAAAAAAATAGGGATGAACATAAAAAAACCATCGAAAATAGTAAAGGACAAGAGCACCCCATTTGGACTACAATGCCCTATATCAAAGTGTCAACCTTTTGGCACTCTTATCCAAATAACCAAAAACCTAGAATTTTTAGAAACAGACAAAAAGGTTAGGTCAATTATAGTCCAATTAAAATTGGGTACTTTTAGTATAGTTTTACTCAAATTATCTAGATATAAGGAGCATCATGCATGACATGTTGGATCTCACATCCAGTTTTATATTGGGTAGTTGGTACAACTTCCAGATCAAAATCCAAGTTATAGACACCAATGATTAGGGCAAATGTGAATGGCACATTTTCTTTTTTTTTCTTTCCAATTCATTGTATTACCTAAGTATTCTTAGTAGTTTCATATCTTATTCCATTTGCACATGGCTAACATCATTTTGGAGTTGCTTTGATATAAGCTTAGTTCTTAGTTTCAGAGTGGCATTCATATAAGCCTAATATCCACATTTTGTAGTGGACAAGATTGGCCTAGTTATTAGTACACATTCAAATATATATGCCACATTATCAAATTACATAGAATTAATGGAATTCTTAGACCATCTCATATGACACATATTTATATTGATATCAGTTCATAGTTCACACTTAGTGGACAATGATAGATCTAAGGGACTAGCTAGACATTTTATTCTTGAGCCACCTGCTTAGAGGGATTGGACACATAGTCCAAACATTGATTAACACACACGTATGATCAAATAGATTTATTAAATAATGGGTGATGATATAACCAAAGGAGTAGCCTTTATATTTTTTAGCCACCCTCAAGGAATTGAACACTCAGCTCTACTCACAATATTACTCTTGGTACAACACATACCCAACATCACTCAACATCACTCAACATAGCTCAACATCACAAAAAGTTTTGTATTGGTTCACATACCTAATGAGGTGTATTTTTTCCTTTCTCTTCCTTTCTATTTTACCCAACCTTTGTACATTCTTATTTTAGACATAGTGTGTCTAGTAAGAATATATCTAACCCTTGTTTTCTATTACAAATTCACACTTCATGTTGTGTTCTCTATATACAACTAAAAGTCACACATATTCACAGGATTCATCCTTATAGGTAAGTTCAAGTATGATTTTTATTTTTCCTTTATCCTAGTATTTCTCTTTTTTGTGTCAGTAGAATAAAGGGAGGGAAAATGTAGTCATATAAAATATCCAAATTGTTATTTTGAGTATGTCTTATGACACCCCATCCATAGGTCAATTTTTATATTCTTACAACCCTTCTAGACACTTTTTTCTCGATTCTAGTCATCCAAAACCTTTTGAATGGTCATTTCACCTCAACCAAATAATACACCCCATGCCAATCTTATTCCCCCAAGTCATGAGCCTGTAGGATAGGAGTTCCTCATTTTGACTATAACTCCCCATAGAGAAGTGTCCTATTTTTTGTAGTCCTATCCATTTTCATTTAATTCGATCCTTATCATTAGTTAGGTCATCCTAGTATGAATACATCTAACCCATGACCAATTTTTCCCTATAAATACCATGCAAAGATCATTTACAAAGGAGGTGACCAAAATTATAAAGAAAGCAAGAATACAAACAAAGCACTAAGGAATACTTCCCTATTCTTTGCACACATTCACCCATCACAACTAAAAACCTACTCAAATCCTCACACCAATCTATAGACACCTCAAACACTATCAATTTGGCATTTACATCCGTATCACACTATTGCACAAAACACACTAGGTGGGAGAACTACATATGGCTTGATCCATTTTTAGAGTATTGGTATGTAGGTAGTGTTCTCACATAAAATGTGTGGTTTTCATGTTCAATACATATTTTACACTAAACCCCCCTTTTTCAAATGAGTCAAATGTCATTTTATCAAGCATTATCGAGGGTTAGGGTTTGAAGACAAAATTAGATCCACAAGTTTTGTTAACAACCAACACTCAAATTTTCATAGGAATACTCACACACGCACAATACGACTACCTAACACATTTTAGGTCTTTGTGATCAGTTTGGATAACAACAGTAAGAACATATAATAGTATTAAACACCAAAACATCCACTTTTTGGTGATCATAGTGTTTTACATAATAAAATCTAAATTTAGGTTTATAACATCTTCCCAGTCCTACGTAACCATTTTCAACCTCTATATTAGTCATTTAAATCTATTTTCTAGCTATTTTATATTTTTTATTATTTATTTTCTATTTTTAGAAATAGAAAAAAGACAAATAGTTACACAAATCAAGACTGAATTTGTTTCTATATTTTATAGTAATTTATTAATTTAGACCCTTTACTAAAATAGGAATAAAACTCCATTACTCCCAAAATAAGTTAAAAAAAACATGTCACAGTATGTACTAGATATTACTCGTAGAGATCATGATATAATAACATGTTTTTGAGTATTTAGGTGATGTGTTAAGTTATCATGATGTTTCTTGAGTGAGTTGAGGGGTGTCAAAGGTATTGTGAATAATAGTGAATGGTCTTTTCATTATTTGAAAAAAATAAGGTTTTTTAGCAAAAATTAAGATAATTTGTGGAAATTAAGGTTTATGATTATCATAGTATTTATACCTATCATAGCCATTTCTTGAGATTAGACCTTACTAACAGGATGGTGAAGGGTATCCAAGCCATATTCAAGTTCTAACATAGTGGTTAATGATTTATCCATTGTTGTTTTCAATGTCTTACTTATTCAAACCTATTTCAATCCTTAATTAACCCATAAGGTCATCAAATGGTCCTTCACACATGCATATGAGTCAAATACACATAATAAAACTTTGGAAAAGTGACTTTTAGGTTTTCCATTGTATTATTATGGGTCTTAAAGGGGTCTCATTTCCATCCTATTATCATGACAAGGTGTTCATATGCATAAAAGGTGCCATGTTAGAAGCCAAACCATCTTTCATTCACCAAATGGGCCCCACATGTGTGAAAATGTGACTTATCCACCTCCCCATCTATAACTTATGTTTTTAAATGTTTTATAGCTTCTATTTTCCCTCCTTCAATCCTCCAATACCATTTTATGATTTGAATCATGA
This sequence comes from Torreya grandis, assembly GCA_037957365.1. NCBI lineage: Eukaryota > Viridiplantae > Streptophyta > Pinopsida > Cupressales > Taxaceae > Torreya > Torreya grandis. The sequence continues at coordinate 2,388 of JARHVA010010920.1, read as the reverse complement.
AAAAATTAAGAATATCAAGAGTTTTGTAGGTGTTTTAGGCTTGTATGGACCTATACTAACATGTGTAGGTTAGATTAACTTATAAATATGTATGGGGGACTTAGTAAAAAAATTATATAAGGAGATGTTTGAGTTTTAAAGAAAAACTATTTAAAAATTATTTCCCTTTCTCCATCTAGCTCTTTGGTATCCTTGTACAACCAACTAGGTTCTTACTCAGTATGGATAGGAGATAGAATATGGTGACTTGTAATATTATACAAAGGAAAAGGGTATAATGGCCTTCTAATTTTGGGATTTATTTTCTAGATTTATCCCCTATACTTTATGAACACATGTTAAGAAATCAATCAACCATATTTGAATTCTTCATCCACATAGGGTTATATTTCTAATGGTTTCAATGAAATTTTTGTTTTTTTAATGCAATAAGTGATTATAAATGTATTATAAAAGTAATCAGGGTCATTCCATTTCACTCTCCACCCCTAGTTCAAACATGTGAGTCTAGAGAGCAAGGAAACCTCCAAGATTGTCACAATTACTAGTTGCATGTAGTTTATAGAGTCTTGAAGGCATGAAAATGGAAGTTGATGATGGTTTTTAAGTATTTTTTCCATCCCAATCATATTTTAAGTATTTATTCCATCCAAATAATATTTTAGCCACCATAAGACCAAATAACTCCTTCAAAATCTAGTTTCTAAGGTGACTATCATTCATATAATGTAACCTCCTGTACAAGTGTGAATAGGGTGTTATGGTAGTAAATATGGAGAACCATCAAGTTATTTGAAATGAATACATGTATTTCATATATTATTCATGTTATATTTTATTTCCTTCATTCACTTCACTACCCTATACTCATAAAACCACTCTCATCCTTAGCCCTAGAAAGACAAACTCTCATTTAGGCACCTATAGGCTTATTGGGCAGACTAAGAAAATAAAGGATTGTTGGGATGGGATGTTGAAGACATATAGGATTAGTAAATATTCATATAATATGACAAGTAATTATATGGGATGAATAAATTAGGGTCTAACTAGGATCATCACATCACCTCAGCTCCATAAAAAGTTAGGCTCAATCAAGCCTTCAATGCAAACATTATTGTGACTGCATAGTTTGAATAAACATTGATGATGTGATTATAATGATAATATTAAGAGGGTTATAAGGGGAAATTAGAGGTCATAAACAAGTTTATGACTCAATGAAATAATGAATCAGCAACCTACCTCTCAAATAGATTCACACAGTCTAAGATACACAACTCTATTTTATAGGGTTGACTATAAAAACAAGGAAGGTTGAGTATAGAAGCCAAATTTAAGGAAAATTAGATGTGTATGAGGTTAAAATTGGGTTTAAAATCCATATTATATATGATAAATGTGAATAAAATGGGTTAAATTTGTCATGAAATAAAATTCCATTATTTACCACAGTCAAAATGTAGGTATGCCACCTACAAGTAGGACCATGAGTAAGATAATGAAAATGTGATGAAACATGCTTATGAAGAGGAGTTAAAGAGAGATACTAAATATTATTTAATTTTATTTCAAGGTTATTATTCTATCTAGAGTTATTGGTTCCTTTAATTCAAAGGAGAGTCTTGACAGGCTATCAAGCCTAGTAGACCTAAAATTTATGTGTATAAGCCTGCTAATAAAAAGTGAATACACTTGTAGTTTTGAAGATTTTTTGAGGTATATAAGGAAGTGGGAATACATATAAATGATATAAAATATGATAAGTACCTAAAATTTAGTAAACATGGCAGTAAGCCAAACCATTAGGGATGTATATGCCTCACTACTCATAAATCCTAGGTAGGATATGATAGGTAAATAGAGTAGAATTGAAGGGATTACAATCCAAAGATTTTACCAAATACTGAGGGCATATTACCAAAATTTTCCAACTCCATTATTATAGTATAATGGTAAAAGAGACTACTCAAGTCTATAACATAATTGATCAAGCACTTAGGCTAGTTAATGGCACTCAAAAGTAGACCTAAGAGAAATAGGGACTGAGATAGTGATCATAACAATTGGGGATGCATGTATAAGGTGGAAAATTTTGGAATGACATGATATGATGACATTCAAGTCACAAATTCACCTACATGGTGGCCTAGATCCCTAGGATTCAATTTAGGCCAAAAAGGCCTAAGACCATATTTAGGCCTAAAAAACCCTAACCTCCTCCTTCTAGCATATCCAAACCCCATACTAGACTTAAAGAAATGAGAAGGTGTGGAAGATGATGCAGATCTCGAGGAGAATTTTTTAGATTGAGGATGACATGGAAATGGTTAAATTGGTCTAATTACGTCTCTCAAGCTACAACACCCTAGTCTACTAGCTCGAGCT
>JARHVA010010919.1:0-112607 GCA_037957365.1 Torreya grandis | reverse complement strand
ACATGGAGTAACCTATATGTGACTTTAGGGTTCATGATTATCATTCTGTGTTTAGACCTTGTTCCCAAATCATTAACTTCATCAATAGTTCTATAATTTTTTTGTAATATAAATTGGTTCTAAACATTTCTCATACACCTACTCTACTCTTTTATCAATATTGATGTCAGTCCATCCCACTAGTAGCATGTAGGTGCTTGTTTGGTCACTTGACTATGTGTTGGAATTTGAAACTTTATCTACTACACCATTATCCCTTTAAATGCCAATTGAATCTAAGTTAAATTTATAGTGGTTTTAAAATATTTTCTCAACACCTATTCTCCCCTCATTTTATGAACATTACCCTACACCTTTGAGTCATGGTTGTAGGTGCTCATTAGGGCTATATAGAGGAACATACAGTCTTAGACCTAATTTATTCACTTGCCATTGATGATTGAAGATCTAGACCAAAATATTTATTCCATTATATATATGGTCTTATAAGGTCTGAAAAATTCAATTTTTAATATTGCATTCCACTTTTCACTTGCTCTTATGCACTGTATAGACTTGTATGTGGTCTCTTAGGACTATCAACTTAGTTCTACCTTTCTCTTTGACTATCATCTTATATCATAGTCAATTATACATATTTTTAGACTCCCTTATGTTGGTATTATGTTGTTTTTGGTCCAAAATATGGACCTATAGGCATAGGGCATGTAGGTCACCTTTTAACTATTTAGTGTTATACAAGAGATGCCTCTTGAATTCCATAGCTTTACAACCCTATAAATTATTTACACACTTATTATCACTATTTTATTGGAATATATAGCTTATTAAAATCTATTTTCATCTTCAACTCATCCTATAAGCTTTTACGAACCTATAGGTGCCTATTTTATGTGCAAGGTCTATGTATAGCCTAATTTGAGAATTTAGTTAACTTATATCACTTTGATGATGGTATTGAGGAAATAAAGATTATATTAATGCATGGATAAGTGAGTTAGGTCCTTATATGAGAAATGGGTATCTTCTAAATGCCTAATAGTCCATACAACTACATATGAAGGAAAAACTTATCATCTTTATTGGAAAGTGTGCATTTGAACTCCTATCTTCACTTTCCTCACTTCCAGGAGTAAAACATCATCTCAAAACCTCAAATTATGATATATCACTAGAATTTGAGCCAAAATTAGCTATAAAACCTCTATTAGATTTTTCAAACACAACTATATTACCAAAAATCAATCACACTTGAAGAGTATGGACCAAAGACACATTTTAGACAAAAGAACATGGAATTCATTAAACTAAGGATATTCCATGAATTATGAATAATTGTAAACCTCTTAGAGTGACCACCATGAAAATGAAATAATAACTTCTAGCAGGATTATCTGAAACAACTTATACACCAAAACATTCTTCTTCTAATTAACGTCACTTCATGGGGATGAGTTGGCCAATGAAACCACCATGAAAGGGAGTTATATAACCTATAAAAACCATTCCTCTCCATTTATTTATGAAATGGAGAAACATTTGTAAGAACATAACCCTCTTGGATGGATAAGCTAGAGTTTTGGCTCTCTCCTCTCTCTCTCTCTCTCTCTCTCTCTCTCTCTCTCTCTCTCTCTCTCCTCTCTCTCTCTCTCTCTCTCTCTCTCTCTCTCTCTCTCTCTCTCTCTCTCTCTCTCTCTCTCTCTCTCTCTCTCTCTCTCTCTCTCTCTCCCTCTCCTCTCTCTCTCTCTCTCTCTCTCTGCCATCCATTTAGTAAAAATTTACCTTTCATAAGCTTGTGAAAGTAGAAATGGAGGAGAAAATGTGTCTGGAGTGTCATTTGAACTTGAAACTTGGTCTAGAGATGGAAAATTATCTAAGGGATTCCAAGGGCCACTTCCAAACTATTTTCAATAAAAATTGATCTTGTAAGGTCATACAAGTGTTTATAAAGTGTCCTTTTGCCAAGATTAGGAATTGAACTATAGATATTATCAAAATATAACTATCTATGAACATTCTCTAGCTTTTATCTAACATCTAACACCATGGATGTTTGGAATCTTCTTGCAACATTTTTTCCTTGAGGAAGTACATCAAACTCTTCCAAATGGGTCAAAAGGTGGCCAAATTGACATTTTTTGCATAAGAGGGTCAAATAAAAAGGTTATTGAAAGATAATATGACATTAATAAAACCTTAATAACGTTTTATGATGACTTTAGAAAAAACTAAACCTTTTACCATATGGGACTATTTAATACCACTTGAGACCATGTCAAGACCATGACAAACATTTAACAACCTTATAAGGTTTCAAAACTATAGGGGTGATCAATTTTGACTTGGGGTCAAAATTTAGTCAACATTCTTGGTGATTCATAGAGGTAGCATGCCAAAAATACTAATGGACCAATAGCATTCTCATTCCAATGGGATATGGAGTCACTCTCATGATATAATATTAAATTAATATGCCTTTTGAACATTTTAAATTCACAAAAAACACACAATAATAAGAAAAAATACACTATACTCAAATAATTTAGGGAAAATCACACCCAAAATACTCAAACAACACACCTAACCTAGAATTGATGACTAAATGTGTACCAAAGGTGCCTAGGGTGTTTAAGAAACACTTATCATTTTAGAATTCTAGGAATTTAGTTATTGAGTTAAGGGTTATGATAATCCTATTATCTATTGGTGGAATAGAGGTAGAAAAAGTGATTACTTCATAATATTTATAAAATTTGGTGGCTTGGATCCACCTTGGACAACTAATTATCTTTGTAAATAATGAATTAATATATGCTTACATTAGTGAATTATGATCAAAATATAATCTAAAGGATAATCTAGATGAATATTTAAAATGTAAATTAAGCTAAAGTGATTTAGTTTAAAAAAGAAGTAAAAGGGAAGGGTAAGAAAAGAAGAAAGATGTTGATCTTTATCTCAAACATCATGACAAAGTTTGAATTTCCTCTAGGCTTACACTTAAAACCAATGTATGAAATGAAACAACTTAAGATCAAATCTTACCAAAACATCAGGAAAACATCTAATGAATGTGAGAAATGATGAAAAAAATAACCAAGATTACTTTAAATATTTACTCCTATAATCATATAGCTAATGCATATCTACAAATGTAGAGAAAATAAAATGAATCAAACTAAGGAACCTTCAATTAACATATCATTATCACAATTTAACAATTTTGCATTCAAAGATACACACCAAGAATTCACAATAACTATTCAAATCTGAAATTTAGAAGAGATAATTGAGAGAGAAACCATATAGACAATGACACAAACAAAAAGAGACAATGTTTTTAGAATTCCTTGCTTGTATTAGTTGATCAAAAGTTTACACAAGTTTTGGCTCCAAAACTCCCTCTCTTTACAAATGATAATACTCCTTTTATAGAAAGAAAGGAATTATGTTAGTCAATCATATCAAGTTACAAGTGTATAAGTGTAAGGATAGCTATCATTTCTACCAAAGTTCTAGAATACACTAGACTCTCCAAAATGTACTAACCTATAGGCAATTGTGCTTACAAGTTGTACATGCCTTTACAAAAGAATATTCTATTTTCAAAAGATTAAAAGTCTCTACAATATAAAATATTCCTAACTTTATGGACCCTATGTTGATGTAGTCCCCTGCCTTTCCTATAGGATCTTCAATCTAAAATGTTATTCACCGATGAGCTATAGGTCCATAATTGGTCTCATGAAGAACTCTTTCTCTTGGATCTCCAAGTCTTTGAGATTATTCCTAGCCTTCTCTATAGCTTATTTAATGCCTCTTACATCTTTAATCTTCTCTTTTGATGATTAGAGTATGCCCATTATTCTCTTATTGTCATCCCCTATTTTTCCTTGCCTTTGGCTTCTCACTTTTTGCATAAATTGAGTAATTTTTAGCTTGATATCCTCATATATAATAAGGCCTAGATAACTAAGAGAGGTAGGCTCTTTGATAAAACTATCTAATATGCACAAAATATTTTATTCTTGTTATTTTAAGTCCCTGATAATGTCCTTCATTTTCTTGGACCAATTATTTAAGGCACTGATCTTATCCACTAGTATGGTCATAGTTGTGTTCAGGTGGGTTAGGTTGATTGTCTTGAATTCTAGGACTTGATTTTTAGTCAAAGCTTTAATCAAGTATTTCACCTGATAACTTACAACCTACCATTAGCCGAATTTACTTGTATCTCTATTACTTTGTTTTCTCACAATATGTTACTCGACTCTGACTACTTTCAAGGAATTGAACAAATCAACCATGGTGTCTTCAAAATTCTTGAACCGATCCTCATGGGTTGAAAACATGGATTGTTATCTCAAATTATTATTATATTTTAGGATTCCTTTGATGATAGCCTATAACTAATATGATTGTTCTTAGACTAATTAAAAAACATTTTACTCAAAGATGTGGTTTTCACTTGGTCTCTTCCCTTCAATAGGAGTCAAGCCAACAAAGGGTTCCACTTTCCAAAAAGTGAATTCATCTCCTCTAACCAAGGCTTTTTTTTAGTGACTCTTTACAATCTAGTTATTTTTTGGTCAAACCTAATGCCAACTAATAATTGAGTTACTTTTTGAGGTTCTAGATTTTCCACTTATGTTCCTAAAGTTCCAAGAGTAGCCATATGTCTTTCCTTCTAGTGTTGAAATGCCACAATCTAGGGCTTGATTTCATCATGGACAATGATTTTAACTAATTTAGTAATGGACCATGAATGGTGCAGAGTAAGAGCTTTCTACAATGTGCCATAAATGAAATACTCTAAAATGGAAGGGCCATAAATTAGGTTATCTTAATTGAAAATATTGACCTCACTTATGGGATGGGTGAAGGTCACCTTGGGTATCTTGCTCTTCATTGAAACTAAAGTTAATTTAGCATTTTTTTTAGTACTTATTAGGTCTAAACCCAAAGCTAATTCTTTCCCCTTCTCTTTCTCCTTAGCTTCTAGTTGAGTTTCTTTTATTTGTGCTTCCTCAACTTGAGCCTTTTCCTTATTTGATTGATAGGCTTGGTACAACATTTTTAGAGCATCCTCCACTATTTCCTTAGGATCTAGTGCTATTATACCAATCTCCTCAATTAAGGGTACTATTTATTTAGGCTATGATGAAGATGATGCTACCTCATCCGGCCTTCTTTCTTTAGGCCTTTATTCAATTTATGTTTTAGGATCTTGTGTTTCTATGTTTAGTTGTGCTAAAGGCCTAGAAGATGGACCTTGTAATAAATGATACTACTTGGGCCCTATCTAGCATATATCCTCACTTGGTTTTTCTTATCTTAACAATCTATCCTCTGGTTTAATGTTATGTTTCTTCAATCTTGCTAATACTTTAGTGAATGAAAAATGTCTAGTGTACATGTGGTCATAAGGACCAGGTTGGTGATCATAGGTCATACTGATTCCTTTTGACTTTAAATATTTCATAACTTTATCATTAGAGTCTCATTGTTTTAATTCATCATGCTAGAATCTAAAATAGCTCCTATGCCTAGAAGCAACTTCCATAGTGTCCCATTTTTGAAACACAGTCCAACCAATGGTTAGGGGAAAGGTGTGGAGTAAGATTTTTCTCTTGGTTCTATAGAAACCATCTATATCATTGCATATCTAGAATGTAAATTCCTTCTCAGATAACTTTTTTGGTACATGGACTGGTAGCCTAAGTGGGGTGCATTGGGTCCCTTTAATTATTATTACAGTGAAATCTAGATATAACCAAATGTATCCATTTAATTCAATGTTTTTCTTGATTAGAGGGCTAACCCTCATCATGGGGATCCTTGTAATAGCCTCAACAAAGTTTGTATAGATATAATCACATATAAATTGCATATGGTCCCTATACTTGAATATGTATAATTTTGATTAATATTGGGAGACTATTTATATCCCATTAGGTGACCATTATTTAATGTTGGGAACTTTAGTGATAGCTAGTAAGAGATCCTAAAGATATGACATCATATAAAATTAACCCTTATTCTTATTTTTAATTCAAGAGAACTACCTACTCAAATAAGTGTTGATGACATCACCAAAGGGAGGGGTTTTCTCTCTCAACCATAAAATAAACTAAAGGAACCTATATTTTATTCACATAAGTTGTGGTCAAATTTCAACATATCCTACTCATCAAGGTCATAATCATCCTGATATTAGACCTAAATTGGCCAATTGGGATGTTGCCACTAAGGTCAAAAACTTCTTGGTTCCCAAAATATATCTAGGAAGTCAGGGTGGTCTTCAAATCATTCCTTTTGGCCCACTAATTTATTTTAGTCATGTATACTTGGGGCTTTGGAAACTTATAGTAGTTTTCAAATGCTATAGGAGAAATATAAGCAACATTCCTAAAGTTATGTTCATGGAATAACATTCCTTGATCAATTTTACAATCTTTGAAAACATGAGCAATGACATCAATATAATGTAGTACCTCTAGTTTTGATGCATCATAATGAAGGCTCATAATTTAAATGGAGACCATGTCATAATATCATCTCTTAATATATGCATTCCTCTCAAATTCCCTTGTGATGGTTTGTAGCTCTTTAATGGCCTAGAAAAGCTTGGACCAATTATTTTTTCTCATGTTTAAAGCTATAAAATCAAATTATGTGTCTTTGAAGAGTCTACCTTATGAATCTATGGTTAGATAGAGATCTCTATCTTTTTGTTTTTGGGCCACCATGATTGTGAGTTTGAATAATTACTCACTAGTGTTATACAATTCACCTCTAGATCGATTTGCACTTGCTCATATAATAATTTAGTTCTCAACCTTGAATATGGTAAATTTGAGATCAAATTAGGGTTTTTTTAGATGTTAGGGTTTTTCTATAGGTCCTTTTCAAGATTTAATGGCAATGGATATTTGCAATTAAGTGATTTTTTATGCCTGATATTTACTTTTGATCTTCAATTATATGTTTGCCTTTTTTTGCTCACAAGATCTTCAACTTTGTCACTTTCTGTCAACGTGGCATCATCATGGAACTTATGTGGCATTTTCATGGAAATTTTCTCATTAATATTTAAAAAACATGAACATTACCATTTAAAACTTATTTTCACCTCACACCATTAGATCTAATGGGTATGAATCAACATAAACCATACATCTTTGGATCCAAAAAACTATCTTAAAATTGACATCTATGTGGCCATCATTTGACATTTGTATGACCATCTTTAACGTCCATGTGATCATCAATTTTAACCTCATTGTTAGGAATATTTTCTAAGATTAAAGTTGATGTCTGTATGATCACCATTTTATGCCCATATAATCATCTTTGACATCCATGTGATTATGAATTTTAATCTCATTTTCTTGATCTTATGCTAAGCTTATCACTTTTCATCTTCTGGTTTATTCTATACTCAATCATTTTTGTTAGGGAATGCCTTTTCACCAAGTGGTGGTCCTTGGCTTACTTAGAGATTCATCAAGAATTCTTCTTTAATCTCACATTGTCTAATCATTGTCACTCAAATGAATGTAGGCTATTTGATTACAATTTATGGGATGGGCCACCATTGGATACTTGTTGTTCTTTGGATATGACCATGACACTTGTCATTTCCTCACTTTTTTATAATAATTTTTAAAACTTTGACTTGAATACATTCTATTGGATTGATCCTATTCGAGTGAATGTAAGTCATAGATCTTGAAAAGATGCACAATGTTTAAGTTAGGATCAGGATACATAAAGAAATTAGGTTAAAGAATTTAGACTATGGTTTTATTTCATTTTAATAAACATGAGATAAAATTTAGGCTAAAATATTTAAGTTAATCTTAGAACATAATAAAAGGTGGCCATAAATAATAAAAGGACATAACATAAGATTTTTAACCTAGGGTTTTATCATATTAATAATTATGACAAAAATTTTAGGGTAAAATATATAGATAAGTTCTATAACAATAGGACCCTACACTTGTTATATCAAGATAATATAATAGACTAAAAGATCATGGGACATATAGGGACCAATGATAAGATTTTAGACTAAGGTTTGGTCAAATGTTTAAAAACATGACTAAATCTTATGATAAAATTTAAGCTAAGTCTATGGTGTTTATAATTTCTCCCATGAAAATTTAAACTTAGTTATAAGGGTCTTGAGTCGAAACATGGCTTCAAATATATTCAATTAATCTATGATAGGTCAAAAGCTAATTAAAGATTGATTTTAACATTGAAGTACATAATCCTAAGCATGTTTATTCTCCAAATGAGATTCTATTGATCCTGAAACATGGAGAGCAAACAAGTTTATTCATCCAATTAAGATTGGTTCCTATGATCGAATTTATATGGCCTCATAAATGTCAATGACAGTCTCATGGGCATTAATTGACGATCAAATGAGCGTTAAAATTAAACTATCATAATTAACCATAGGGTATAAAATTTGATGGTCTCATGAATTTCAATGATGGCATCATGGGTGTTAAATTATGGGCACAATAATGTCAAACCTAAGTCCCATGAAATAGAGTAGGTCCCATAGAAACTTTGACTCAATATACATCATTTGATAAATATAGGTCATTGATTATGATCTAGGCAATCACATGTGGTTAACTCCTACAGTCATAAATACATCAAGTGAGCTTGAGATTATATGAAAATTAGATCAAATCATAAGTCCTCAAACTAATCCTTAAAATTTACTAAAATAAGGACCCTTCGCATAATTAAAGTCATAGTAAAATATTTTATCCTAAGGTTTTATTATATTAATATAATTAAAACCTTAGGGTAAAGTCTTAGGCTAGGTCTATGTTATAATGAAAGGGACCCCTATAGAATTTGATTTTGATTTCATACCATTATATCATTGACATATGATCAAATTTAGGCCATTGAACATTATCTAGGTAATCGAGTGGGATTAGTCCCATGGGCTAAAGTCTTAGGCATATCGGGCTCATCTCACTCCATTTGATAAACTTTGACCAATTAAATATGGGCCATTGATCCTTCAAATAGGCACATGGTTTAAGTTAGGATTTAGAGACATAAAGGGACTTAGATTAAAGTATTAGGGCTAAGGTCTTGTTTATGTAAATAAATATGAGTAGGTCCTTAAGACTAAGATATTAATCTAATTTTATGACCAGAGGAACCATGCAAACAATAAAGTTGGACCAAGCTAGGAACATAATAAAAGGAACCTATAAACATTAAAGTTAGACCATGCTAAAATAAAAGGAATGAGGGGCTCATAACATGAAGAGACCAAGAATATAATTTTTAGGCTAAGGTTTGGTTGTGTTTAAAAACACACCCAAGTCTTAGTATTAAAATTAAACATAAATCCATGGAAATTTTAAAGTGCTCCCACCAATTTTGTTCTCACTGATTTTTAATTTGGTCCAAAAGAACTTGTGTTAGGGTTTTCTTAAGGAGGGATTCTAGAAGATTTAAACATGGATTTAACTTGAATTTATTTAAGCCAAAGGCTAGTAAAATATTGAATAAAGATTAAACTATAAAATTGAAGCATAATCCATTTAATGAGGGTTCTATTAAACTTATAACTTGAAATAAGATCTACTATTAGTAATATTAGGTAATATTAAATGAAAACCATGAATAAATAAACCAACCAAGCCAAGATGTGGATGATCTTCAAATAAAAATAATGTGAAAGTATGTTAATGACACTCTAATCAAGTGAATTTTTAGTGTTAAGGTTCAAATTTTCATAATTTGACACAAAGGTCCCCATTTTTTAGAAATGGGAGTATGTTAACCTCAACAAATGAAAAATTTTAGGGGAAACATAGCAATATGTTAGAATTTAGAGACTCTATTTTAGACAAATAACTATATTACCTATTCTACTTGATTAGTGCCATTATCAAGATTAGTTCATGGTTAGAACAAGCTTTACACATGTAAAATTAGGATCAAACATCGAAACCTAGTCATGTTGTGTGTGTGATTTGATTCTACTTACTATCTATCATGGGATTTAGGGAACAACTTCTAGATTTCATGCCTTTAACCATCAACATTGACTTATATCATGTTTGGGTATTCATTAAGAACCATTCTTTAGTTTAGGGAAGGTTTAGGTATTGCTATATTACCAACTAGGTGTCTATAACCTTGACAAAGATGCCTTTGGCTCCACTCAAGGCCTTGCTTCACTACCATCAAGGCATCCATAGCCCCAATGGAGGTTATCATAATCAAATCTACTTAAAAAGATTTTAAATTTTGTAATGATGCTATTATTTTTGAATTTTTTGGATTTTGTAGGCTTTCTAGCAAAGGTTGGGAACTAGTTTAACCAAGGTTAGGGATTTGGTCAAGTGTTTGATCCTTAGATAATAATCGATGGTTTCACCCTTTGTCCTAGACAAGGAAATTTGTTAAGTGCAAGCATGACTATGTCTTAATGGTTTAAGCTTTTATGCCACATGTGAAATTCTTCTTAAAACAAAGGTTATATCAAAACAATGTGTAAGATCTTATATAATAGTTAACTTATTCACTAGTCCTTACTAGTTTCCCTAGATTATTACATCAAGCTCATCTTCTAGGCCCATGATCAACATATGATAAAGGTTCATACCTACATTATTAGATTATACAAATATATAATGAAAAAATTAAGAAGCAAAGGAAAATAAAATAAGCACACACAAACATATGTACAAATAAGGGACATAAAGGAAATAATATAAAGAAACTAATCTAGCCTACCTATTCTAACTCTAACCATTCTTAAAATTCTCTCCATGAAGACCTTAGGGGGAGTAAGAAAAAATAAATGTTTAAGGTACTACTCATTAGTGGGTAACATGAACTCTATTCCCTATAATTACTTCATCTTGAAGGTTTTATCTCCAAGTATTTTGGCAATTTGATAGGGGCTTATCCATAAATGTATGAATTTTCCATGTTTTCCCTTGGGTTTAGATTCCTTGTCCCAAAGAAGAACCAAGTCTCCTTGCCTAAACACTTTTATATTTGATCACTTATCAAACCACATTTTAACCATGGTTTGGTGTTTGCTAAAGTTTGCAAAAGCCTATTCTCTAGCATCTTCCATCTGAACAATGTCCAATAGCCTTGAATTTCTACTCTTTCATGAAATAGTATGTTGGCAGCTTGAGTTTAATAGGGAATATGGGTTCTTAGACATATACTACTAGGAAGGGTGATTCTTTGAGAGATTTATTAAACCTTGTTCTGCCTACCCATAAGGCATATTTTAGTATCTTACACAAAGTTATAGGCTTGTCTACTGTAAACTTCTTTATTGCTTCCATTAAGTTCTTATTGGTTGATTTAGATACACCATTACCTTGAGGATAATGGTTGGATGAGAACTTAATAATGATATTACTATCATATGACCATTTTTTCATCTCTATGGATGCAGAAGTAGATCTATTATCACAGAATAGAGATACAAATGTCCCAAATTGGGTGCATATGTTTTCCTCTAAAAAACTAATCATTTCTTGGGTTCTGCACTATTTGGTTGCCACTAATTTGGTCCATATTATGTAGTATTTAGTATCATTTATAATTTATTTGTGACCTTATGATGAATTGGTGTTGATTATCCCATGAAATCTATTACCCACTACGTAAAAAGTTTATCTACCATAACTAGTTGTAGTGGCATTGTTGCCTTAGGCTCTTTTGTGCTAAAGACTTGACATGAATATCACTACCTCACATGCTTGTGGGAATATTTGAAAATTTTGGTCCAATAGTAACCAACTCTAAGGATTTTATGAGTTTTTGTCCTTCCATATAGATGCCCACTTTCTAGCTTCTCATGAAAAGTGCTTATGATCTCAGTTGCCTCTTCTTTGGATTGAAACCTCAAGTAAATGCCTTCAAATTAATTTTTTTATAGAAATCCATATTTAATAAGGTCATGGTCTACCTTGAGTCTTATGGGTCTTATTTTATCCTTGGTTAAAATTGTAGGAAAATTTCCATTGATCAGTAGATAGACAATTAGATCATATCAATCATTGGACTAAAATCTTTCTTATTCAACCTGCATGACACTTAGCCTCAGGTTAGTATTGGAAATAAATTAAATCAAACCTTGTACCCTTACCAATTTTGAATTCTTAATTCAATTTCATAATCTTGAAGCATAGACATCCACTTACCTCTCCTTTCTCCTATCTCATTCTGACTCAACATGAGCTTTGTGGTAGGGTCAGCTAAGATTGCATGCACCTTATTCCTAAGAAAGTAGTGTCTAAATTTCTTCACTATCTTACCTAATTCAAATTATTGATTACCAATTAAATAATAATTTAAGTTATCATTTTTAAATTTCATGATCATGAAATAAATTAGATGATCACACCCATTAATTTTTTGAATTAAAACTATATCAATAGTATGATCATAAGTAAAGTAATAAAGGTAAAGGTCCTTGGAGAAGTATAGGATTATCAAGACTATAAATTTTCTAATTACCTCCTTTATGTCCTTAAAATCCTTCTTGGTTTCTTCATTCTAAGTGATTTTGGCATATTTCTTTAGCATAGCATTTAATGACTTGACAATTTTTGCAAAGCTATAAATAAACTTTCTTAAAAAGTTAATTTTATCAAAGAATGATTTTAATTATTTACTAATATTAGGAGGATCTATCTTTCATATAGATTATGATATTTTATGATCTATAGAGATTCAATCCTTAATAATGAGATGACCTATCAAATTTCCCTCAGTAACATAAAAATTACTCTTCTTTGGATTGAGGTAAATCCTATACCTTCTGCACCTTTCAAATACCTATTTTAGATACATCATGTGGTCTTCCTTGTTATTGGAAAAGATAATCAGATCATCTATGTATATAATAACAAATTTACCTACCACACTTTGGAAAACATGCTCCATGGCCCTTTGGAACATTGCCCTTACATTGATTAGTCCAAATGGTATCCTCTTGTAAGTAAATGTTCCCCACTTGGTAGTAAAAGTAGTTTTCATCTTATCTTCCTGACTTACTAGCACTTGGTTATAACTTATAAGTAAATCAAGAAAAGACATCATAGAAAAACTAGAAATGCTTTGTATAACTTGGTCTAGAGAAGGCAAAAGATAGTTGTGTTTTTTAGATGATTTATTTAGATTCCTAAAATTAATGTAAAGTCTTATTTCACCATTATATTTCCTAACTGGCACTAAAATGGTGACCCAAGTAGAGTGCCTAATAGGAAATAAAATCTTGGCATCTAATAATTTTTTGATTTTTTTTAAAATTATAGGTTCTAAAAGAGGGTTGATAGACCTCTAATTTTGTCTAAAAGGTTTGTAGTTTTTGTTAAAGGGTACAGTACGGGTGATGAATCTTGGATAAAAATTCTTCAAGTCATCATAGGACCATGCTATTATGTCTTTATAATTTGTCAGCAAGTCCTTGGCCCTTTCATTTTCAATACTCATACATGTTGTCCCAATATTAACTAGTTGATGTTGATCTTGAGGTGCAAGATCAACTTCTGTGTAATCCTTTCTACTCACCTTGGGTATTATAGTGTTTTCAACTATTATGCCCTAATAAAATAACCTTTCCAAGATAATCATACCTTTTGGGATTTTTTTGTCATTCAGTTGAATGACTTTGTTATCAAATCTACCATCCTCTTTAATATTATTCTCATTGGCCTCATCTATGACATGGGAAGGATTATTTTAGATAATATGGACTTATATCCCCTAAATTAGATAGGATATAATCTTTTAAAATGAATATTTTTTGGGTTATACACAAGTTTCACATGGAGAGTATGGTAATAATTTAGATCTATTCCACATTTATTATATTGGAGATAATTTAAAATTATAAAATTTTGAAAAATATTGGCATATTATTAATATTTATTTTTCATTTGGACTATAGATAAGTCCAAATTATTTTAAATAATCCTTTGGGCCTCAAATAATCCTAAGTTGGTCATGAAATCTATTACCTATTTTTCATGATTAAAACCCTATAGATGGTTTATGTTATCTGGGCAAAAGGGCATAGAAATAGTTTAATGCTAAAGTTATAAGAGTCATGGTTCAACATAATATTGGTTGTAGCTAAAGCAAGCTCAAAATCAGCTTGGTTATCCTACTTAGGGATGGAAAAAATGTTGAACACATCAAAATATTCTAGAAAATCCTAGACTCTTAACTTATATCTCTTGATATATGACACTTTACACTAGTATTTACTCCTCACTTGATTAACCACAAGTCCTGAGTCACCATAAACAAAGAGTGCTTTAAGCTTATGCTTAATGGAAAATTATAATCCTATCATCAAATATTCATATTACATAAAATTATTTATGTAAGGAAACTAAATTTTATAATCATGTTTTAGTTCTTTCCCAATTGAATTGGTTATAACAATTCTTACTTTAGATCCAAACTTACACCTAACACCATCAAAATGTAATCTCCACATTCCAATAAAAGCATGGGAAGTCTATGTGCCTTAGAAGTCTCGAGAGTATGCACTCTTAATTCATAATCCATCATGTTGATCTCATTAGATTCCATCATGTTAACCATTTCATACACATCAATATACTCGGTGATCATGTGCTTCATCCAAGGCTCTATTTTCATTCTGATCTAATTTGGGACTCCTTTCCATAGCATCCAAAAATGTGAATAGGTAGTGTACATATATACATTTATGGCCTTTATCCATTATCTACTTAGCAATATCCCATAAACATCAGGAATGTCCACCACCTAGATGTTAATAAATTATTAGAATCATGGCTCAGAGGTAATATACTTATGAACATTTAACAATTCCCCAATTATTTTCACTCTAGATTTATCTAATTGAGTAACAACTCTATCATATTTAATATGATTCAATCCAAGTTGTTCATAAATACCTGATGGCATAATGTTTGTGGATGAACTAGAATATAATAAATAATAATGTAAATTCTTACCAAACATCTTGATAGTAAGTAGGAAAGGTAGGGACTCTATCTTATTTTTGTATATAATAGCATTGGCATTATTAATTTTGGGTGGCTTAGCAGGATTTTTAGACAAGGAATCCAACAAAACGTATCTTTGCTTAGTGATCTACATAAACTCATGTAATGTAATGTTATCCTTAATTTTATTAATGTCTTCCATAATATTATACCCAGTCCTATTGGAAGAGTTAGATGCATTAGTATAATGTTTCAAAGTACTTCCATTTAGAGGCTCTGGGTTATTATTTGAGGTGGTATCCAAAGGAGTGTAGAAGTTGTTTAGAGGTGTTGAAGTAGTCAGGGGTTTCCTTTATTCCCTTTTACTTAGAGGGTAGGTCATCTTCAAGAATTATTGAAAAGCATGGACTTCTTCAAGAATATCATCAAGTTCATTATCTTCTTGGAAATGGAAGTCAAATGTCTCCACTATGAATGCTTGGTTAGTTGATTTAAATCTTCATGTACCTACACCATTATCTTTGTTAGGAAAAATTTAAAAAGTATCCAACTCTTATTGAAAGGCCTTAAAATATTTAAAAAAATCAATCAAATCTATCTCACCATGTCTAAAAGTACAATGTACTCTACAATAATCAAGTAAAGTAATTTCAATAAGATTTATATCTATTATTTTCTTATCATCAGATGACTCATTGTTATTATTTTTATTGTAACTACCATTATGAAATCTGTTGATGGGCCTATTGAACCTTTAGAAATAAAAGTTCTTATCTAAGCTCTCTCCTATATTATCGACTTGCTTTTACATCTGAAGAAAATTAGTGCTTAACTTTTGGACCATATTTAAGATAGATTAATTTTTGTGTGCCTCAAAATTATGAACCTAATTATTATTAGTATCAGTGGTTAGTACCAAGGCTTTTTGATCTCTAGGGTTAAATCCATTAGTAGTAGTGTTTAACAATATAAAGTTCTAGGTAGGATGAGCATGACTAAAGGGTAATTGGTTCAAAGTTAGGATTCAATTAGAAGTAGGTATGTTCTAATTATTATTGGGGAAGACATTCAAGGTAGACAAATGTGGGTTAGCATTGGGAATAGAGTAAGTCATCTGACATTGGGGTTACATTTGATCATTGATGATCACTACATCAGAATAGGCTAAGGCCAAAGTATTCATTAGCCCAAAATATCTCTTTATGAAAATAAAGCTCATGGGATCCAAAGACTCTTTGTAGATTTCTAGAGCCAAAGTGTCATTAGGCTTGTAAGGATATATGGCCTAGCTATACATATTTTTGAAATTAGC
The DNA here is from genome assembly GCA_037957365.1 of Torreya grandis. Lineage (NCBI taxonomy): Eukaryota > Viridiplantae > Streptophyta > Pinopsida > Cupressales > Taxaceae > Torreya > Torreya grandis. The sequence goes on along the minus strand of JARHVA010010919.1, from coordinate 96,272 downwards.
ATTAGATTCTCTTATAGGTTCATTTTCATCCCTCTTGATCATGGTGAATTTTTGGTACAAGACACAAAGACTAATAATTATGCCAAATTGGTTAATGAAAACATTATTAAAGTTAGCCCAATTGATAATGTAATTCTCAAGGAAATTTAAAAAACATTCATATATAGCATCTCTAAAAGTGAAATGAAATAGTCTACATTTTACATATTCATGAGTGACATTTATCAATCTTAAATAATATTTGAATAATTTAATATGTTCCTTAGTAGGTACAACACTACTAGGACTATATATTGGAAAATATTTCTCAAGGTTACAAGGAAGGTCATGTACCACACCTAACACATTGATGGAAGAGATACCCAGCCAAGCCATACCTTGATTGGGATTGAATATGTGGGCACCCTAAATTGGTGAAGTTGGTAAAGATTTTGAAATCATGCACTTACCTTTGTCCTGCCTAGATCTTTTATGGACTTCTAATTCAAGTAGAGGTTCCTTAGTCTCTGAACATGACCTTGTTCTAATTCTTGGTAATTCTATCCTAATTATTTTGAATCTTATTTGAAATATGATGCATCAATATTATTTTTATAGAGAAAAATGGCTATAAATTCACATTAATCAAGTTTTGCAAAGATTCATATAAAGGATGACAAAGGATGACAATATTTAATCAATTTTGTTCAAAGATGTATATAGATATGTGATTAAGATTGACCTTTACCCATTTTAAGCTCAAATGAACTCAATTAAGTAAAGTATATAATAATCTTTTATAAAAATGGCTATTAATAACCTTAAACCTATTGGGTTCACAATTATAAAGCTATCTTTACCACAATTCAACATATGTCTTCAAAGAATGTCAATCTTTGTCTAAATAAGCACAAAGACCAGTCTAGAACTATGAAGATCACAAAACTTTACATGATTATGATAAAATAAACACAAATATACAAATAGTAAAGTGATATTTAAACAAAAAACACAAAAACCAATAAAGATACTACAAATCTACAAATAATTTGGTTAGTGCCCTCCTTCTAGAGCCAATGAAGCTCCAGCTATTGATGACTAAATGTGTACCATATGTGCCAAAAGTGTTTAAGAAAAACTTCTCATTTTAGAATTATAGTAATTCAATTCATTAGTTGTAGGTTGTGGTAATCTTATTATCTATTGGTGGAATAGAGGTAGAACAAGTGATTGTTTCACAATATTTATAAAATTTGGTGGTTAGGAGCCACCTTAACCAACTAATTATAATTAAAAAGAATGAAGTAATATATTCTTACATTAGTGAATTATGATCAAAATCTAATCTAAAGGATAATATAGATGAATATTTACAATGGAAATTAAGCTAAAGTGATATGGTTAATAAAGAAGTAAAAGGGTGGGGTAAGGCAAAGAAGAAAGATGTTGATCTTTATATTAGATATCATGAAAAAGTTTCAATGTCCTCCAAGAATGCACTTAAAACCAATATTTGATATCAAATATCTTAATATAAAATCTTACCAAATATTAGGAAAACATCTAAGGAATGTGAGAAATGATGCAAATAAGAACCAAGATTACTTTAAAGATTTAGTCCTATAAGTAGATAGCTAATACACATCTATAAATTTAGAGAAAATAAAATGAATAAAACTAAGTAACCTTCAATTAACCTAGCATTGGCACAAGTTAATAATTATTCATTCAAATATACACACCAAGAATTCACAAGAACTATTCAAATCTAAAATTCAGAAGAAACAATTGAAAGAGAAACCATATAGCAAATGACACAAACAAAATGACATAATATTTTCATAATTACCTACTTGAATTAGTTGCTCAAAAGTTTACACAAGTTATAGCTAAAAAAATTCCTCACTTTACAAATGAAAATACTCCTTTTATAGAAAGAAAGGAAGTATGTCAATTAGTCATATCAAATTAAAAGTGTATGTGTAAGGATAGCTATCCTTTATACCAAAGTTCTAGAATAAACTATAATATTAAAAATGGATTGACCTATAGGAAAATATGGTTACAACTTACACATGCCTTTAGAAAAGAATATTCTATTTTCAAAATATTACAAAGCTCTACAAAACATAATATTCCTTACTAACTTTGTGGACCTTATGTTGATGTAGTTCCCTACATTTCCTATAGGATATTAAATCTGTAATCTTCGTTGATGAGCTATAGGTCCACAAATGGTCTCATGAAGAGATCTTTCTCTTGGATCTCTAGGTATTTGAGATGTTTATTAGCCTTCTCTATATATTTTTTAATGCCTCTTGCATCTCCCATATTCTCTTTTGATGACAAAAGTAGGACCATGATTCTCTTATTGTCATCACCTATTTTGCCTTACCCTTGGCTTCTCACTTACATAAATTAAATAGTTCTAAGCTTGAACTCCTCATATATAATAAGGCCCAAAGAAATAAGTGAGATAGGATATTTGATTAGAATTTCTAAGATGTAAAACATATTTTCATATTGTTGTTTTAAGTCCTTGATAATGTCCTTAATTTACTTGGACCAATCTTTTAAGGCACTAATCTTCTCCACTGATATGGCCATAGTCATGTTTGGGTGTGTTAGGCTTATTGTCCTGAATTATAGGACTTGATTTTTAGTCAAGGATTTAATCAATTATTTCACTTGATAACTTGTAGACTACCATTGGGAAACATGTCCTATAGCCCTATTGCTTTGTCTGCTCACTATATTTTTCTTGGATCTGATTACTTTCAAGGAATTGAACAAATCAACCATGGTGTCTTAAAACTTATTAAACTAGTCCTCATGGGTTGACAAGATGGATTGTTCCTTCAAATTCTTATTCTAATGTAGGATGCCTTTAATGATAGCCTATAACTGAGATGATTATGCTTGGGCTAATTCAAGCACATTAACCTCAAAGATGCATTTTTTACCAAGTCTCTACCCTTAAATAGGATTCAAGCCAATAAATGGTTCCACTTTATAAAAAGTTAATTATTCTCCTCTAACCAAGGCTTTCTTCTCAGTGACTCTTTGCAATCCAACTATTGTTGGGTCAAACCTAATGCCAATGAATTATTGAGATACTTTTGAAGGCTCTAGGGTTTCCACTTGTGTGCTTCAAGTTCTAGGAGAAACCATCTATATTTCAATCTCTGGTTATTGTAATGACATAATCTAAGGCTTGAGTTCATAATGGACAACATTGATTGATTTAGTAATGGACCATGAAAGGTGCAGAGTAGGACCTTTTCATAACTTACCATTTATGAAATACTCTAGAATGAAAGGGCCATAAATTAGGTTATCTTTGATGAAAATATTGATCTCACTTATGAGATGGGTGAATGTTACCTTGGGTATCTTGCTCTTAGTTGAAACTAAATTAATCTCAACTTTTCTTTTTGGATTACTAATTAGGACTAAACACAAAGCCAATTCCTTCCCATACACTTTCTCCTTAGCTTGGGGTTGAATTTATTCTATTTATGCTTTCTCAGCTTGAGCCTCTTCTTTATCTCATTGATAGGCTTTGTATAACATTTTTAAATCATCTTCCATTATTTCTTCAGGATCAAGTGTTATTATATCAATCTCCTCAACTAAGGATCCTAGTTATTTAGGTTGTGTTAAAGATGATGCTACCTCATCTAGCCTTCTTTCCTCAGGCCTTTATTTAATTTTTGTTCTAAGATATTGTGTTTCTATATGTGGTTGTGCTAAAGGCCTAAAAGATGGACCTAGTAACAAATGGTACTATCTAGGCCCCATCTTTCATATGTCATCACTTGGTTTTTGTTTTCTTAACAATCTAGCCTCTAGCTTAATGTTATATTTCTTCAATCTTTCCAATAATTTAGTGAATGAAGAAGCTCTAGTGTACATGAGATCACAAGGACCAGGTTAGTGCTCATAGGTCATAATCATTCCTTTTGAATTTAAATGTTTCATAACTTCATCATTGGGTTCCCACTATCTCAATTCATCATGTTGGAATTTGAAAGAGCTCCTATGCCCAAAATCATCTTCCATATTATACCATTATTGAAACATAGTTTGACTAGTGGTTAGGGGAAAGGTGTGGAGTTAGATTTTCCTCTTGGTTTTAAAGAAACCATCTATACCATTGCATATATGGAATGCAACTTCTTGCTTAACTAACTTGTTTGGTACATGGACTCGTAGCCTAAGTGGTGTGCACTGGGTCCCTTCAATCTTTATTATAGTGAAATATAGATATAACCCATTGTCTCTAATGAATTCAATGTATGTCTTGATTAGAGGGATAACCCTCATCATGGGGGTCCCTATGATAGCCTCAACCAAGGATGGATAAATACAATCAAATATGAATTACATATGGTCCCTGTACTTAAATATGTGCAATTTTGAGTAGTATTGGGAGACTATTTGTTTCCCCTTAGGTGACCATTATTTAACATTGGGAACTTTATTGGTAAATAAAAGGTCATCTAATAGATATGATATCATATAAATTTGACCCCTAGTCTTCTTTTTAGTTTTAGATAACTACCTACTCAAACAAGTGTTGATGACTTCACCAAAGGGAGGGGTTTTCTCTCTCTCAACCATAAAATAAACCAAAGGCAACCATATTTTATAAACATAAGTGGTGGTCAGATTCCAACATAACCTATTCATCAAGGTCATAATCATCTTGATCTTAGGCCTAAATTGGCTAATCGAGATGTTTACACTAAGGTTAAAAATTAATTAGTTCCCAAAATATAGCCAAGGGGTCAGGGTAGTCTTCAAATCATTCCTTTTATCCCACTCATTTATTATATTTAAGTTTACATATGGATTTGTCAAATTATAGTAGTTTTAAAATGCTATAGGAGAAATATATGCAACATTCCTAAAGTTGCGTTCATGGAATAACACGCCTTGATCAATTTTATAATCTTTGAAAATAGGAGCAATGACATCAATACAATGTAATACCTCTAGTTTTGATGTAGCATAATGATGGCTCATCATCTGAATGGAAATTAGGTCATAATATCTCCTCTTTATAGATGCATTACTCTCATCTTCCATCATGATGACTGGTATCTCTTTAATATCCTAAAAAATCTTGGACCAGTTATTGTCTCCCATGTTCAAAGCTACAACATTGAATTGCATGTCTTTGAAGAGTCTGCCTTCTAAATTTATGTTTAGATAGAGCTCCATATCTTTTTGTTTTTGGGCCACCATGACTATGAGTTTGAAAAATTTCTCACTAATGGTCTACCATTCACCTCTAGATCAATTTTTATTTACTCAGATAACAATTTGACTCTCAAGCTTGAATATGGTCAATTTGAGAATGAATTAGGGCTTTTTTAGATGTTAGGTATTTTTAATAGGTATTTTGTGAGCTTTAATGGGGATGGATATTTTTAATTGAGTTTTTGTGCCTTATAATTATTTTAGATCCTCATTTATACCTTTACCTTTCTATCCTCATAAAATCTTAAACTTTGTCACTTTCTACCAATGTGGCATCATCACAGCACTTATGTGGCATTTTCATGGCAAGCTACTCATTAATGTTTAAAAATCATGACCATTACCCTTTAAAACTTGTTTTAACCTCACATCATTAGATCCAATAGGTATAAATCAATAAAAACTATAGATCTTTGGATCTAGATAACTATCTTAAAATCGACATCCACATGGCCATCATTTGACATCTACATAACTGTAAATTTTAATTTCATTATTGGGACTCTTTGTTGAGATTAAAGTTGACATCTATGTGACCATCATTTTACATCTATGAAACCCTTAAATTTAAGCTTGTTTTTAGGATTATGTTCTAAGCTTACCACTTGTTATCTTTTGGTTTACCCTACACTCTCTTAGTTCTACTAGGGAATGCCTTTTCACCAAGTGGTGGTCTTGGGCTTACTTGGAGCTCCATCAAGAATTCTTCCCTGGTCTTATTCCATCTGATTATGGTTGACTAAATGAACACGGGTTATTTGATTAGAATCTATGAGATGGACCACCATTTGTTGTTTATTGTTCTTTGGATATGACCATGAGGCTTGTCACTTCCTCACCTTTTTAGAAGTGTTGTTAAAACTTTGACTTGGCTATGCTCCATTAGATTGATCCCATCTAAGTGAACGTGAGTCCTAGATCCTAAAATATGTACAATATTTAAGTTAGGAATAGGATAAATAAAAAAACTTAGGTTAAATACTTTAGACTATGGTTTTATTTCATGTTAATAAACATGAGATAAAATTTACACTAAAATATTTAAGTTAAGATTAGAACATAGTAAAATGAGACCCTGAATAATAATAAAAGGACTCAGTGTAAGGTTTTTAACCTAAGGTTTTATCATAACAATAAATACAAAAAAAAAATTTAGGTAAAATATCTAAGTTAAGTTTTATAATAATAGGACCCTGCATTTGTTATATCAAGCCAATAAAATATACCAAAAGATCATGGAACATATAGGGACCAAGCATAAGATTTTAGACTAAGGTTTAGTCAAATGTTTAAAAACATGCATAAATAAAATGGTATCATTTAAGATAAGTCTATGGTGTTTAAAATTTCTCCCATGAAAATTTAAACTTAGTTATAAGGGTCTCAAGTCAAAACATGGCTTCAAATAGATCCAATTAATCTATGATAGGTCAAAATCTAATAAAAAATCAATTTTAACATTAAAGTACATAACCCTAAGCATGTTTATTTTCCAAATTAAATTTTATTGATCCTACAACATGAATAAACATTTTAATTCATACAAGTGAGATTGGTTCTTGAGCTCAAATTTTTACAGAATCATGGATGCTAATGATGGCCTCATAGGAGTCAATTGATAGTCACATATGTGTCAAAATTAAACTCACATAATTAAACACGGGGGATAAAATTTGATGGTCTCAAAAACATTGATGATGGACTCATAGGAATAAAATTATGGGAATGAGAATGTAAAATTTAAGTCCCATGAAATATAGTAGGTCCCATAGAAACTTTGACTCAATATGCATCATTTGATTGATCTCATCCGAGTAAACATGAGTTGTTGATTATGATCCAAGTAGTTGAATGTGGTTAGCTCTTGTAGTCACAAATGGATTAATTTATCTTAAGATGATATATAAATTATAGCATATCATAATATAATTCCTCAACCTATGTCTTAAAACATAATAAAATAAGGACCTTTCCCATAATTAAGTTTGTAGTATAAGATTTTATCCTAAGGTTTTACTGTATTAATGTTGACCAAATTTGACCCCAAGTCAAATTTGGGTCAACCCATAATATTTTTAAATTTTTAAGAAATTTTTATATGTCCTAAGGTGGTATTTTATATGTTTTAATGTGTTTACAAGTCATAAAATGGCCATTTGCTAAGTTTCCTATGCAAAAGGGGGTATTTGGTCACATTTCTAGCCTATTAAATCTTGTACAAATTTTCAAAGAGGAAATATTTGTCACCAAATTTAATATAAACTTGGAGGGGGTAAAATTATTTCAAATTATATTAGAGGTCAGTTAAAGAATTAGTCATGAGTAGGAAATGGTAGTTTATCCTTAAAAGTAGGCCCTTTTGGGCACTTTTATGGACTCCTTGAGTTCACCATCAGCTAAAAACGTGGGTGGAGTGACTATTAAAATATGCACACCCATTTACACACTTTTTTTTCAAGGATTATGTCATAAATTTCATCTTCAACTTATTTTCCTTCCATTTTCTCTTGGCAAGCGAAGGAAGGTCAACTTGTGATGCTTGGTGTGGACCATATAGGTGGAGTTGGGAAGAATGGTATTGGGGGTGGATATTAATATAATTACACTTAAAATTCATATAAATACTTCTCATATTGGTGGCTCCTCCTTTATGAACCATTTCTAACACTCCAAGCAACTTTTTGTGCACTTTAACCCATAAAAGGGGTCACTATTTGCACTTGTTTCAATTTTAATTGCTTTGTATTGATGGTTTTATTTGTCATAGGTGTTTATACATGATTTACAAGAAATTTTAATGGTTATATTGGTTTTTAAGATCTCAAATTCCTAAGGAAACCTCTTCTAGGCTTGTGTATGCTTGTAACTGCTCTTTTCCACACTTGCATCTATCTTAGGCACCATGAAAGAGATTTTACATATTTTATGGAGGAATAAAATGCCACTTAAATATTTTTAATCCAATAATATGAATTTAATATTCTTATAACAAGTTTTAAACTCATATAATGTCAAAATAAGGCTTAAATACATAGTCCTTCGATGACTATCAGCTTTCACAGAGATATCTTCATCTATAGGTGCCTTTGAAGGTGTTGTGAAATGGATTTATAGGTGTTTTTGATTGGATTTATTAATTTTAATAATTAAAAATTTTAATTGAAGTGGATGGAGAGTCTTAACCTTGAATTTTCACACTTTTTCATGTTTTGGTTGCATATCATAGTCACATGCACATCAACAAGGACCTTTTCCCTAAATAGACAAAATAAAGAGCTTGCATCTTTTGTGTCTTTAGTTTGAGAAACAAATATTATGTTTGGGGAAGATTAATTGTGAGTTTTAGAGAGTCTCACCATGAGGCTATCCTTTGGTAAGATAAATAGAGTGAAACCCTTGAGAAGTATGGTGTTTGAACAACTCAAAACCATGCCCAAACATATTGAAAGACCTCAGTAAGTTCTATAGGTCTAAAATCAAAAGTAGCTTCTTTCAAATAAAGTTGAAAGCTCGGTCTATTTTCCATAAGGTATTGATTCCAAATGATCCAAAATACACTCATGATCCAATATGACAAATAAAAGGTGGAATTTTATGTTTTGAACCCTAAAAACTCTCCCATATCCATACACAGGTCTGGGAAGTGGCATCTATAGTAGGGGTTCCAAATAGTGATGTGGAAGGCTAAGGTTCTAAACTTGTGATGAAATTTCAAGGTAAATAATGAGCATAAAAATGATGATGAAATAGTATTAATACATTGAAAAAAATCATATGACAAAGTAAAGGTCCCCAAGGAAACAAAACACAGTCATCATATCACCCCTAGTAGATAGTGTTTTCTTATAAGTTTTTCTTAGGAATTTGAGGATTTTTAGGGCCAAATAATGCATTAAAAATATAAAATTTTATGTATATAATCCTTGGGACATATATAACCTCCAAAAACACTTGGATTTATTAATATAAGAGGACAAGATGCCTTTATTTTATCTCAGAGGCAAGGCAGTTTTAAGTGCACAAAACTTTGCAAGTCTTGAGGAATGAGCTAAAATACAAACAAAAAAGTGTGGATACCTTTTCAAAAAGTTTCATGAGCTGTCTTAAATCCATTTTAATCTATAAATTTTTTTAATAGGATCCAAATCAACTAGGCCTAGTCGAGAGATGTTAAAGCCTACAACAAAACTACAGAATCCATTAGCCTGACTTTAGACTCTTATAGAAAAACTATGGATTCCATAAGTCTAGCTATATAATACATATCATTTAGGTAAAATAAGGATATTATAAGGCCAAGTGTCAATAAAGGAATAATAATGAGTTATCATAGTGATAGATGATGATTCTTCTTATGTAAGAAAATACAAATGATTTGGAAAAATTCCAATGTAGGTAGAGGATTACTTGTAACTTTCTCCTATCAATACAAAAGAGACACTTGTCCCTAGTTAGGTTTTAAATTCCCAATTAAGGCCAATGATGAAGGTAGTTTCACTGAAGGTTTTTGGAGATATTCTATGCCAATTTTGGAAGAGGGTGATTGTTTGGAAGGGGTGCATATGCATATCAATTTTTAACTCTTATTACACTTCACCTACATGCATTGTAACTGGTTTCCACCTTTAGACACATGTCCTTATGTCTCTTGCACTTATTTTACCTCTTTCTCTTTCTAATTTCTATAATTATGGGCCCTTTTGTCCATTATAGACAAATTACAACTCTTGGTATGGTGAAGCCCTACCAAAATTATACTTTGATTTATACTTAAGATAATGAGAAGCAAGCTAGTTATACTCTAAGTCCATTTTCACTATGTGTTTAGGTGATCCATCTTGAATGTCAAGTATATATTTAGTTCATCTTATGCTCATGTAATCCTTGAATGTGTTAATAAAAATAAATTCTTTCCTAATAGGTTTCATGACGTGTATGTTGTTGCAATAGACTCTTTAAGTGTGTATGAGTTTGGTAGTGTCATATTTGACCTTCCCTTCACTTTTCTTAATTTTTTAAGTTTCTATTTTCCTTCATGAGAAATAATAATTCTAGGGAGCTCCATTAATGGTGTTGATGTTATTTTGGTTATCTTAGTTCATTATGAAAATTCCAAGTATATGAATGGAAGTAACTCTTGGTGTATCACCTCCTAGTTTAGTTTTCCTTTATGTATCTTTCTCTCCCTTTTCACCCATAATAGGCAATTTTAATAACATAAGCACATAAATTCATATCTAGGGAGCTATACCTTTCAATTATAGAGGTCTAATTTGACTATAGGTGCCCCACACACCTGTAAGTATTCCCATGTTGGCCAAATCTTGAAGAGGCTTGAATAACCTCTTCTAGGGTGAAAGATTTGGAGACAACAATTAATACAATTAAAACCTTAGGGTAAAGTCTTAGGCTAGGTATATGTTATAATGAAATGGATCCCTTTAGACTTTGATTTTGGTTTCATGCCATTATATCTTTAGCATCCACTCAAACATGGGTCATTAACCATGATTTGGTTGATCGAGTGGGATTGGTCCCATGGGCTAAAGTCTTAGGCATATCAAGCTCATATCACTCTATCTGATCAACTTTTCTTGATTAAATGTGGGTCATTAATCCTAAAAAGAAGCACATGGTTTAAGTTAGGACTTAGAGACATAAATGGAATTAGGTTAAAGTCTTAGGACTAAGGTCTTGTTTATTTTAATAAACATGAATGAGGCATTAGGACTAAGATATTAGTCTAATTTTATGATGAGAAGAACCATGTAGACAATAAAGTTGGACCAAACTAGGAACATAATAAAAGGACCCTATAAACATTAAAGTTAGACCATGCTAAAATAAAAATAAATGAGGGGCTTAGGAGATGAAGAGACCAAGTATATAATTTTTAGGCTAAGATTTGGTTGTGTTTAAAAACATACCCAAGCCTTAGTATGCAAATTAAACTTAAGTCCATGGTAATTTTAAAGTGTTCCCACTAATTTTGTTCTCAATGATTTTGAATTTGATCCAAAATAACTTGTGTTAGGGTTTCCTAAAGGAGGGCTTTCAAAATCTTTAAACATGGATTTAACTTGAGTTCCTTCAAGCCAAAGGCTAGTAAAATCTTGAATAGGGATTAAAATATAAACTCAAAGCATAATCCATTCAATGAGGGTTCTATTAGACCTACAAATTTAAACAAGAATATCCATCATTATCAATATTAGGTAGGATAAAACCATAACTATGAACAAATAAACCAACCAATCCAAGGTGTGGATGATCTTAAAATATAAATAATGTGCAAACATGTTAATGACACTTTTATCAAGTGAATTTTTAGTCTTAAGGTTCAAATTTACACAATTTGACACAACAATACCCATTTTAAAAAAATTAGGGTATGTTGACCTCAACACCTACTATATACAAACCTCAAAACATGTTTGAGGTGATGAAAAACTTTATCTTACTTCAACCATGATAAAAAGAATGTTTCTCGAGTCAAAGCTAATCCATGAGAGTAAGTCACCATATGTTGGATGTTTAAAAAAAAAAATCTTATGAATATGATCAAAATACTTACCATTAATTGGACCTATGCTAGATGTAAGTACACCACTTTAAACACCATTTAATAGTGCTTCTAGCTCTATATTAGTTATGTTTGATAGTGTAGCCTACATGTTTTCCTTTATTCTCATTAAATACTTGTCAACTTGCCTCTTGGGAGTCATGGGAACCTTCTTATATTCACTTTCATATTTACCATTATGTTTTTTATGTCTAGTACCATCACACTTTTATTCCTACTATCCAAACATCTATGTAAGTGATTCAACTTTAGATTGAGGCCTAGGTTGCTCTTTAACCATACAAAACATATAGCTTGGTCTAATTGAACTCCTTCATGACTAGAAGTTGATTGATAATGTCTTGATACTCTTTGATATGATCAATATGTCCATCAATGAACTTACTCTCAAGTTCATGTTATTTAAGAAGGATAATTGGCTTACTTATTTGTTTAAACTCTTTTACTATGGCATGAAACTGCTACCATAGATCATCATCTCTTTTATGACTATCATACTAATGGACCTATTCATCTTGGGTAGGTAGAGTTTCATTATATTTGACATCCTCATGTTATATCATAATTTTAAAATCATCGTCGTCATCATCATCATCATCATCATCATCATCATAATCATCATCATCATCATCATCATTAATGTGAACAAAATAATTCTTTATATAGCTTGTTGAAGAGGACCATCAATACTTACCTCATATGGTTCATCACCCTCATCTTGAATGATGTATGTGCCAAGTCCTACTTATTCCATGAAAGTGTATGGATAATATTCATATGTATCAATAATATATTCATATAAAAATAGATAAAAAATACCTTCAAGCTTGGAATATGCTCCATCATCTATGGCATTCTCTTCTTGATAATGGATAGTACAATTCAAATTAGAGCTAGCTTCTACGTATGGTTAATTGTGGGACTTGGAGAATGGTTATGTTATTATAGTCACCCTTTATCCATAAATTATTATAAAGGATAATAATAACCAATAAATAGAAACATATCCTCCTATATTGGTGGTGAATCCTTTTGATAGACAAATAACAAAATATGTAGGCAGATCTACCACCGCTATGTCTTATAAAATTAGAAAGCTTGGATAGTCATGCAATAAGAACTTAAAAACTTTTATTATCAATATTTAATTGGATATAGTTCCATAAATATGAAACACTTCTTTGTTATATGGCTCATATTTCAATCCCAGCTTATCTACAACTAGCTTGGGCATAATTGAAGTGCTTACCCCACTATCCACAATGTAATTATGAACTAGCCTATCTCCCACAATGAGGGTAAGATAGGAAGGTGGGGGATTTTCATATTTGGTGTAAGGTTTGAAAATATGATTTGGTGAATTTGTGAGGGATAAAACACCATGATTTATAGGTTAGGTATTGATATGGATTTGGGATAGTTGTTATTGAAGTAATTCCTTTTGACTAGGTATGTGAAGTACTTCGCAAAGAGATATACTTGTCTTAGTATTCTTCAAAGAGTCAATGAAATTAAAAGGAAAAAAATTATCATTTTATTAAATCTTATTAGGAAATTAATTATATTTAACTTGAGTAAATGAAGAATCAATCACCCTTCCCAAGTTCAGATTTTGAAGAGGTGCAAGGATTGTAGAGGTTACCGCATTTGTATTCATGATTTTTTTCCTTGAAGGAGGATTGCTTAGAGTTGTGTCTACATCATGAAAATATACCAAATCTCTTCACTTTGACCTTGTTTTGTCTACAACTAATGTTATTTTATTTATTACAAGTCTATATTCCACTTTAAATTTTACAAGGCTCACTCCTTGAGTGTTACACTCTCCATATGGTTTTGATTTCATGAAGCTCTCATCTTCTACTTTCAAGTAAGGAGTAGGAAATTTTTGAGATACCAAAGTTTTTAATTCACCCTCATTAACATTAATGTACTGTGCTGGAGGCTTCCCTCAAGAATTTGGTCATTCTTCACCTTTAACTAGGTTGTTATGGACTAGAACCATAACTCTTAAAGTGGGAGCATAATTTTAATTGTAAGCATTAGGTGGCCCATGTAAATTAGGTTGACCTTTTCCCATTCCTTGACCATTATTTTAAGGTGTAAATATATTTTATTATGGAGGGTATTAATAGGGGTTTTGGTGAATTCCAAATTATTGACTTGGTTGCCTAATTTGAGCTTCTAAGGCCTTACATCTTGTTTGTCAATCAATGGCATCATCTAATTTATTTGGGGTAGTTTTAGACTTGTTATTTGAATTGGAATTGGATTAAGGATTGGAGAAGTAGTAATCATGTTATGAAAGATAGGCATAGAGACTTACGAATGGATTTTACTATTTTAGATCAAACCATTCTTAGCTCTAATAGCTATATCATAGGCTTCAAGCAAGGTGTACCCTCCCATATATTACAACATGACAACTATATTAATCCCAATATCTCTAAGATAGGTTAGGAAAACAAAAAATTGTAGTGGATCTCATGGGAGGTGTTAGCCTATTCCATGTCCTTTGAAACCTTTCATTTAAGTCATGCATGGATTACTTAGGACCTCTTTGAATAACATTCAATTGATGAATCAATGATGTATGATCAATCTTATATTCAAACCTTTGAGTCAAAAAATCTCCAAACTCATCCCAACTAGTGATACATCCTCCTAATAATGTTCTATAACAATCAAGGGATTTTTTGTGAGAGACATGGCAATTAATCTAAATGTTATGTTAACTTCTATGACATTATGGAAATTGTAAAAGATGGATATGTCTCTAATATGCTCACTTGGGGTGATAGGACCTTCCCCATTGAAAGTAGGAACACTCTTAGTGGCATTGGGATGGATATCATCATAGACATTAAGGTTTATAGGATTTTCAATATTGAAGGCTGGAAAAGCATGTTACCTAGCCATGTTGCCTTCAAAATTTTCTTCACTATCTTTCTCTTCTTAACTTTCAATTTCTTATTGTTATTTAGGCTCTTAAAATGTAAAGATAGGCTCATGATATTGAACTTCAAGAGGAAGTTTAGGATGAGGGAGTGGATTTGTAGGATGATAACCTCTACTAGTAGCATATCTATTAAGGACCATGAAGCATAAATAAACTAAATAAAAATTGGTCTACAACTAGATGTTATACCTTTAATGGAGTCACCAAATTTTGAGTAGAAAATATTTATCTAGTTTTGATGTTGTCAAGACCAACATTCACCTTGACAAGAAGTGTTTGAGATAATTGTGCTATCGAGCATGCTATAAATATAGTCACTTAATTTTTCACCCTTGTAGAGGTATTTAAAACCTAATAAAAATTGATATAACATGGTATTACCCCTAGGCCTATGGGTTGCCTATATCAAGGTTAAACCTCTAGATTGAAGGGCTACCTCCCTTGATATGTTCATTCAAACTCATCACCTATACTACTAACTTATTTGGGATTAAAATGGGAAAAAGAGAACATGAAAAAAAAATATATATAATTATTTGATACACCAAGTTAACCTCCACAATATTATCATTAACTTTCACTATGAATTATGATTCACTAAACTGACTTCAACATCCAAAGGTTTCTCTAACATAAGTATTTCAAACATGAAGGTGATATGTTATTTACTTCTCAAGGTTAATAAATAAGAGGTATGATTTTAGACACTATTAACCTTTCCTAAAATTAATGACATGAAAATAAACTAAATACACTTCATGTGACCTATTATAGAGTAGACTACTTGAACAAAACATGAAAGAGTAAGATGAACACAAGGATGGATGATTATCACTTGTCATTCAACTATGCACTACTTTACACACTTAGAAAATAACTTATGAACTAAAAAATAGCTTTAAATATTTTAATAAAATGAAAAAAATATAACTCAAACCATCATGTATTTTTCATGTTAGGTGTGGATTCTCCAAACTTAGCCCAAAATGGTTACTTATATAGAGAAGTGTGAAGAGAGAGAGAGGGGCATAGTAGAGAAGGATTGACAAGTGTCTATGAAATTTAAAAAAATAAATGGAGTTATGAGATATTAAAAATATACCTCCAAGGACATTTTTATCACTCCTAAAGATGATATTACCCTCCATGTGGTGTAAGGGTTATAAATTATCTTGAAACCTTGACTAGTTCCTTGAAAACTACCCTTCTTTACATGAAAGGAGTATCAAATGGACCTTAAAATAATGAATTGTCTATTAAATAATGTTATTAAACTTATTTTAAATCTTCCATGACTTAATAAACTCCTCTTATCTGACATTCCATCATTCACATGCATAGGTGTCTTGAAACTCTTCATTCCCCATGCCTAGCTTGGTCAAGTGGCCCAAAACTCAAGTGGATATTCTCCAAGTCATCATATCTCCATTAATGGTATTAAAATATGTTATAAATTCTTAAACATACCATTTTTGTTCCTAAAATAACTCTTAATAACTCATTTTTCTCCTTAAGCCTTCACTAGGCCTAGTTTTCTTGTAGCCCTAAAAACTTATAAACCTCTTTGTATAGGGTATTCTATAGATGATACCAAGAAAAAAATGGCATATTATAAGACCCATTATTGACTTATATATACATGTAAAATTTAATCCCTTGACTCTAATTTTAAGTCCATATTTTCTACCTTTCTCTCTCTTAAATTAGGCCTCAATTAGGCCTACTTGTTTAGGACCCTATTTTCTTACTCAAGACTTATACCACAAATGTGGAATCACCCAAAAGAATTTTATTCACTGGTTTATGCATGAATATGTATAACATGTGTATAGAGTGTTTAATAAAACTTTTCATTTTATAATTCTAAGAATTTAGTGCATGAGTTACATGTGATAATCTTGTTATCTATTGATGAAATAGAGGCAAAACAAGTGGACTATTTCACAATATTTATAATTTTTGGTGGTTGGAAGCCACCATGGCCTAATAGTTATTCTATGCATAATATGAAGTATGATATTATAAATATGGTGAATTATAGTCAATAATTTATCTAAGAACTAATCTAAGACAAATATTTACAATGAAAATTAAGCTAGAGTGATCTATTTAAAAAGGAGCAAAAGGAAAGGTAAGGAAAAGAGGATATGTTATTGATATTCATTCCAAATATCATGACAAAGTTCAAATATCATCTAGTCATACACTTAACAAATGTATGACATGAAGTAACATAAGTTTAAATCCTATCAGACACCAGGTAAACATCTAAAGATGATGTGAAATAATGCAAATAAGAACCAAGTTCATTTTAAATATTCACACCTACAAGAAAAAATCATTAGGATAAATTAAAGAAGAGTAATAAAATGAAATGAACCTAATCACTTTTAGTTAACCTAGAATTAGCACAAGTTAATATCTCTACATTTAAATGTACAGACTAGGAATTCATAATAACTATTAAAATCTAGAAATGAGAACAAACAAGTGAGAGAGAAGCCAATATAACAAAATACAAGAAAATTTATACAAACTTTATAGAATTCTTTGCTTATATTAATTTCTCAAAATTTACAATTGTATTCTAGCTCTAGGAACTCCCCCAATTTTACAATGGGAAATAACTCTTTTTATAGACCTTTGATGAGGTATGCTAGTTAGTTATGCCATGATTTAAGGATATTTGTCCTTTTAATATCTTTGATAAACTTTTAGACATTATAAATGACTAACCTATAGGAAATGTTCTTTACAAATTACACATGACTTTATAATAGAATATTCTCTTTTCAAAAGTATATAAGATCAATTACAAAAGAATATTCCTATCTTAACTAACTTGAAGACCCTTGTGTTGTTGTAGTATTTTAAATCCCATACAAGATATTCATTATATAATGTTATTCATTGATGAGTTGGAGATCAATGATAGGTCTCATGAACAACCCTTTTTCTTGATTTTATAAGAAATTGAGATCCTTTTCATCCTTTTTCAAAGCTTTCTTAATGCTCTTGGCATTTATTATCTTCTCCTTTTATGAAAAGAGCAAGCCCATGACATTCTCATTTCAGCCCATGTTTCACTTCTCCTTGATTCCTTACTTCTTCCATGAATTAAGTAGTTATGTGTTTGAAATCCTTGTCAATTATTAGACCCAAGGGACTAATTTTGGTAGGATATTTGATCAATCTATACAATATGTGCAACATTTTATCTTCTTACTACTTTAGGTCCTTATAAATTTCCTCTATCTACTTGGACTAGCTGCTCAGGGCCTTGATCTTATTAGTTAATATATCCATAGCCATAGTCAGGTTGGATAGGATGCTTGCCCTAAATTTAGGTATTTTATTTTTAGTCAATACCTTGATCAAATCCTTTAATTGTTAGCTCAAAGCCTACCATTAGAAAACTTGGCCTATAGCCTTAGTATTTTGTTTATTTATTTCACCCAACTTGGTTCTAACTGATTTTAAAGAGTTGAATAAATTATTCATGGTGTCTTTAAATTACTTAAATCTATCTTCTTGAATAGATAATATAGCTTGTTCTTTTAATTTCTTATTTTTATATAAGATTCCCTTGATCATTATCTACAATTGATCTATCTAAGCCTAAGACACTTTAAGGACATTTTCTTAAAATATTGGATCTTCACTAGGATTTTGTCTTCCAACTGGAGTCAATCCAACAAAAGGTTCCAGTTTTTGGAAAGTGAATTCCTCTTCACCAATCATAGATTTATTCTTAGTTACCCTCTATAAACTAGCAATGGTTGGGTAAAATTTGACACCAACTAAATATTCTATTACTTTGGGAGCTAAGGTCTCCATTTGTGCTCTACTTGATTCTCCTGGAGTAGCCATTCTTTTCTCTTCCTTATTCTACAATGTAAGTATCCATGGTTTAACTTCCTCATGCACTATAATATTTATTTCTTACATCAATGCCCAAGTATGGTACATGGTAGGTACCTTTTTCAACTTACCATAGATAAACCATTTAAGAATGGTTAGACCCTAAATCATGTTTTCCTCACCGAAGAGATTAAATTCACTCAAAGGATGAGTGAAGGTCACCATGGGTTTCTTAACCTTTATTGGAATAATGGATAATTTAACTTTTATTTCGGGATGTTTATATGAAATAGGTTTAACACTTCCTTCCCATTTTATTCTTTGGCTACCTCCATTTCTTTGACCTCAAACTCAAGATACTAATAGAAATTTTAGAACATTTTCAATTATTTCACTAGGGTCTAGTGCTACCACATGAATTTCCTCCACTGGTGATCCTTGATCCTCTACTTCAGTTAAAGAAGATGAAATTTCATTGATCCTTCTCTCCTCTAAACATTGGTCAAGTTTTTCCTCAGGTTTGGATTCTACCTATAACTAGGATAGTGGAGGTATAAAAGGTGTACCACTCAACAAATGGTACTACCTTGGCCCCAATTTCCATTTGTCATCATGCCCTTTTTCCTCCCTCTACATTTTAGACTCTAGTTTGATGTTATGATTTTAGAACCTAAGTTTGACCTCAAATAATGAAGAGGCATTTGTATATATGGGTTTAAAATCACCATGTTGATTATAATAAGGTACATTTATTCCTTTTGCCTTCAAGTGTTCTTTGACCTTCCCCTATAGATCTCACTACCATGAACCATCCATTTGGATTTTGAAGGTGGTCTTGTGTTTTGAAGAAACCTCAATGTTATCCCATCATGTAAAAATAATCTTTCTAATGGTTAATGGGAAGTTATGAAGTGGTCCTTTCCTCTTGGTTTTGCACAAACCATCTATCTCATTGCACATTTGGTAATCCACCTCTTAATTAGCTAACTTGATTGACACATGGATTGGTAATCTAAGGGGAGTGCATTATGTTCCCTTAATATTGATGGTTGTGCAATATAGATACCACTATATGTCTCCCATGGCCTCAATTGACTTCTTGATCAAGGGGTTGACTCTTGGCATTAGAATCTCAGTTATGGCCTTAGTTAGGGATGGATAAACACAATCACAAATGAAGTGATATGGTTCATGTTTTTAAATATGTGAAACTTTGAATAGTATTAGGAGACTGTCTATGTCCCATAAGGTGACCATTCTCTAAGTCTAGGGATCTTTATGGTAGCAAGCAAGGCATCCAAGATGTATGACATCATGAAGAATTGGTTACTAGTTTTCTTCCTAACTGTGAAGATCAATCTACTTAGACAAGTACTAGCTACTTTACCAAGGGCAGGGGTGAGATGTTTCTCAACCATAGAATAGATTAAGTGCACCTAGATCTTATCCACATATGTAATGGTTATATTTACACATAACCTATTCATTAAAGTCATGATCATTCTGATCCCAAGTCTAAATTAACCAATGGGAATATTTCATTAAAATCTAAAAACACCTAATTTATAGAATATAACCATAGGGTAAGGATGGTCTTCAAGTCATTTTACTTGGCCCAACTATTGATTGTGGTTTGGTATGTTTAGGGATTAAGTAGTTTATAGTAGTTTTAAAATTATATAGTAGAGATATAATATATATTTATATAAGTATGCTCATTTAATAACATGCCCTTATTAATTTTACCATCTCTAAAAATAGGAGAGAGAACATATATATAATATAGTACCTTAGGTTTTGTTGTGGCATAATAGATACCCATCATTTTAATGGTAACTACATCATAGTAAATCCTTCTTGTTGACACATTCTTCTCCTCTTCTTTCATTATGGGTTTTTGGTTCTCAATGATCCAGAACAAGCTCAACCAATTATTATTCATAGTATTCAAAGTTGTGGTATCAAATTATGTGTCCTTAAAAACTTTTTCTTCTACATCTATTGTCAAATAGAGTTATACATCTTCTCTAAAGACACTTTTTTGGGCTGATATGGCTATAAGTCTCTCTAAATTGCCTAATAGTGGTTTGTAATTCAATTTTGGATCAAATTATCCTTTCTCAAGTGACAATCTAATCTTCTTGGATTGACTATGATGATCTCAAGTTCAAACTAGGGATTTTAGATGTGCTAGGGTTTTTTTGAATGTTCCTTGCAATGCTTTAATGGTGGTAGATATTTGAAATTATGTAACCTTTATGACTTATATTATGTTTATATCTTTACATTTATACTGTTGCATTTCTTGGGTCCCAAAATATCTAACTTGGAACATCAAACTTTTGTGGATCTAATGTGGCATCACCATGGCATTTTCATGGCACTTTGCTCATTAATATTTGAATAGTGACCATTATCTTTTGAAATTTTCACATTGATCTTGCACCATTGGATTTATTTTCATGGATCAATGTGGTTCATTGATCTTGATCCACAAGATCAAATACCTTTAGTCCTGAGATTTGTTGAAAAGTCATTATTGATCTCACACCATTAGATCATGATTACATGGATAAATTTTACTCCATAAATATTTATCTACTTGATTTTACCTCCTAATCCATGGACCATTGATTGGAATGTGTACATTTCATTATATATCATTGATCTTTTGAAAGATAATAAATATTTAATTCATGGCCTAAAAGTATGTCACATGTCATCTCCATGTTTGTCCTTAACTTTTTGACATTTTCTACACACCATATGATCATATTTTTATAATAAAATGTGAGCCATTAGATCTTGATCCATAGGGTCAAACACTATTGGCTTCTCAATATTTTTTGATTGTGAGTGTGACACTTGTCACCTTCTCACTTGTCTTGGGACTTTGTTAAAGTATTGACTTGATACACATATTTAGATCAACATGGCTTGAGAAAACATATGTTATTGATCTCGTGAAGATGTTATAGCTTTAACTTAGGGTCAGGGTCTTTGAATTTAAGATCACACCATTGGATCTCGATCATCTGAGCAAACACAGATCATTGATCTTGCAAATAAATTGATGTTTACGTCAGTACTCAAGGAAAATAAAATTTAATCTAACATCTTAGACTAATGTTTTCATTCATATTAATAAATATGAATAAATCTTTAGGCTAAAGTTTTAAGATAAATTTAAAACATATTAAAGGGGATCCTATGAAATAAAAGACCTAGCATAAAGTATTAGCCTAAGGTTTTTATTGTATTAATAAATATAATAATCCTTAGGGTAAGAATTTTGGGCTAAGCTTTATAACAAAGGGACCATGCATCAATTAGACCATGCCACTGATAAAATAGAAAATGAGGTCATGGGACATATAGGGACCAAGCATAAGATTTTTATCCTAAGGTTTGGTCATGTTGGAAAATATGACTAAGCCTTAGGATAAAAATTGAACTAAGCCCATGGCATTATTAAAATGTTCCCACATAAAATGTTACCACCAAATTTGAGTTTGATTCAAAAGTAACCTAGGTTTAAAAAATTATACTAGGGTTTTAACATGACCAAAATAGATCCAATTAATGTTTGATAGATCAAAGGTTAACAAAAGATCAATTTAATATTGAAGCATAAAACCCTAAGCATGTTCCATCCCAAATGAGATTCCATTGAACCTGAAATACAAAAACATAAGATTTTTTTTAGAAACATTGGAATGGGTGAAACCATGATCATCTAACATGTCCATTAATCCAAATGAGATTTATGAATAATGTGTAAACATGTTAGATATATTTTGATCAAGTGAATTTTCAATTTTAGAGTACAAAATTTGCATAATTTGACACAAGGTTCCCCATTTTTTAGAAGTGGGGGTATTTTAACCTCAACATCACTTTACATAGTCTATCACCAACCTCTATGTCAGTTTTTAGGTACTAATACCTTGTGGAAGTATGCAATCCATGAAATCACCTTGTTACCTAGCCTCATTTTGAGCCTATTTGAGACTACCTTGGAAAATGGGATTGGTTTGACCACATCCAAAATATATTATTAAATTTTTTGTAATTTAATAGATAGTACACATACTAGATAACCTCATCCAATGATTAAGAAGTTCCCCCATTCTCATAAGATTTTAAAAACATGCAAAAATAGGGCATTTGTGATAGTCTATATAAGTGACATTAGAATAAAATTACAATTGTGTAAAATAATTAGAGTCATAAATATCATCCAATAGGTTTTTGGATCAAAATATGGCATTATATGTGTTTATTAGGTCTTTTTCCCTTGTTTGGTCTTTATCCAGGTTTTAAAGGGGTTTAAGAGCAGTTTGGGGTCTTAACAATTGTTCATAAATAAAATATAATGAATTGAAATCCTTATAATTTTAAAATATTCTTGACTAACCTCATCAAATATTACAAATGTCTCATCCTCAAATTCAAAGTTTTAGTCATGGTATGGGCATCTAAAGGTGCTCCTTAGGTGGTAGTACTAGTGTTTCTTGAGCTTGATATAGGTCCAAATTAGGTTTTAGGCCTCAAAAATTAATATAACTATTGGAAAAGGTTAAAAACTATAAAAAACCCCATATTATTTTAAATTATTTTTTATTTCTCATTACCCCTCTATGTACATTTGGTGTACTAGTTAGGGTGTTTGAGGTTATGAGTCTGTTACCTTCTTGCTAGCCCTTAAGGGCATTTTGATAAAAACTAAGATTTTTTTCCACCTAAAAGTGTATGGAGACATTTTATAAATATTTAAATTTTCTCAAAGACCTTTCATGAGGTATTTAATGATTATTTTATGTTTTTGATCTTGGATAGACCCCTTAGTCTCATGACTAGCCCTTGTTAATGGATTGGGCAAGGTCTAAGACAAAATAATGAGTATATAAACTATTAGTATGGACTTATAGTTACCATAGGTACATTTTTAAATTCATTAACACAATCTATGACAAATCACAAAGTGTAATTATTCCCATAGAAAGCTTAAAACACCAAACTTCTTCAAGACTGGACTGTAAGACTGTGTGCACCCTAACATTAGGTCTAGATAGAATTTTGGTCCTTTTACTCATATTTACATTAGGTATAGGAATTGAATAGAATATAAATTAAATTTTAGGCCTTTTAAAACTTCCTTTTCTCCATATAAAACCTATTCATATTCCTAACACTCCTTCAATCACTCAAAACCTTTAAAGAGTAAGTAGACCTATAGTATATGCTTGACTATGTGTGGGGTTTGAGATTAAGTTTGATCAATCCTAAATTTATTTATATTTGGTCTTATAATTACCCCATACATTATTTTTTTATCTTAGATATAATTCAAAACCCTTTCAAACATCTCTAACCTTATTTCAATTTTATGGTTAGTCTTCACCTAGAGTAACCTGTAGGTGACTTTAGGGTTCATGATTGTCATTCTATGTTTAGACCTTGATCTCACATCATTAAATTCATCAATAATTCATGAATTTGTTTTAAATATAAATTATGTCCAAAAATTTCTCATACACTTACTCTTCTCTTCTTTTAATCTTGATGTTAGTCCATCCCACTTGCATTATGTAGGTGCTAATTTGGCCACTTGTCTATGTTTTAGAATTTGAAACTTCATCTACTATACCAGTAGCTCTTTCAGTGATATTTAAATATAATTTGAATTATTGGTGGGTTTAAATAATTTCTCAAATCCTCTACTCCCCTCATTATATGAAATTTACCCTTCACCTTTGAGACATGGTTTTAGGTGCTCATTAGGGCTATATATAGTAACATACAATCTTAGACCTGGTTTCTTCACTTACCATTGATGCATAAATATATAGACCAAATTAGTTTTTAAATTATATACATGGTCTTATAAGTTAATAAATATTCAATTAGTAACATTTCACACCATTTTCACTTTCTATTATGCATTATATAGACTTGTATGTGGTTTCTTAGGATTGTCAACTTAGTTCCACCTTTTTGTTTGATTGTCCAAGTAGTTTGGTGTTATTTGATCTCATTTGTGAGTTATATCATCTTATATCATATTCAATTTTCCATATTTTTAGATTCCCTTATGTTGGTATGAGGTTGGTTTTAGTCCAAAATTTGGACCTATGGGAGTAGGGTCTATAGGTCACCTTTTGACTATTTAGAACTATACAAAGAGACACCCCATTAATTCCTTGGATTTACAACCCTATAAATTATTTACACACATATTATCATTTTCTTAATGTCCCATGGATTTTATGGTAATGAATTTTCATCTCTAACTCATCCTATAGGTTTGTATGAACCTGTAGGCGCCTATTTTATATGTAAGGTCTGTGTGTGGTCTAATTTGAGCATTAAGTCAACTTGTATCACTATGATTATGGTAGTCAGGAAATAAATATTATATTAATGAATGCATAAGTGAGTTAGGTCCTTATATAAGCTATGGGCATCTTTCAAACACCCTATAGTCTATACAACTAGATATGAAAGAAACATTTATGATCTTCATTGGAAAGTGTGCATTTGGACTCATATCATCAATTCCAAGAGTAAAATATCATATTATAACCTTAAAACATTATATATCACTACAATTTGATCCAAAATTAGCAATCAAACCTCTAGTAGACTATACAAACACAACTATATTCCTAAAAAGCAAGCACACTTGAGGAATATGGACCAAAGACACATCTCAAATAAAATAACATGGAATACATGAAACTAAGGGATATTACATGAGTTATTAATCATCATAAACTTCTTAGTGTGACTACCATGAAAATTAAATAGGAACTTGTAACAAGATTGTTTGAAACAACTTGTGTACTAAGACATTTTTCCTCCAAGTGAAATAACTTAATGGAGATGATTTGGATGATTAAAAAATAATTATATATATATATATATATATATATATATATATATATATATATATATATATATAAAATATATTTTAAAAACCACCCTAATAAAAATTCCTCTCCATAAATTTCTTAAGTGGATAAATAGGTGAAAGAATAGGCACCTTTTAGATGGATAGGCCATAGTGACCTGTTGTCACTCTTAAATTTTTTTTCATAAATAATAATCAATAAATATGAAAAATAATTCCACTTATTTCAATATTACTGGGACCCATAACAATGGCCAAAGTTTTATCTGCTTACTCTCTCTTTATTGGTCTTACCATTCAGTTTAAATTTGACTTCTTAAGCTTGTGAAGGCAATGATGGAGGGGAAAAGGTGTTTGGAGTGTCAATTTGAATTAAACTTGGTATAGATATATAAAATTATTTGAAGGATTCCAAGGGTCACTTTTAAACCATTTTAAACTAAAAATAGATCTTGTAAGGCTGTAAAAATGCTTGTAAAGTTTCCTTTTTCTAGGATTTGGCATTTAATTGAAGATATTGTTAGACTCTGACTATCCTTAAACTTTATCTAACATTTTTATGACACCAAGGACGTTTTGAATCTTATTTAAACATTTTATCCTTGATATGGTGCATCTAACTCTTCCAAATGGGATAAAAGATGGCCAAATTGACATTTTTTGCATAAGAGACTCAAACAAAAGGTTAGTGAAAGATAATATGACATTAATAAAACCTTAATAAAATTACTCAAAATTTTCTCAACAGGTTTAGCCTAAGGAACCATGTCTATAATTCCTTCAAAAAGGGGGAACATTTCTCTAATGCTTCATCATCTTTTATAGGTTATAGGGGAATATTGTTTCATCTCCCTATAGGTGTACTCATTCCTCACTTTATTTTCAAATTTTCAAAATTTAGAGTTGTATAATTTTCAAATTCCAAATGTTAATAATGACTACTTCATGTATCATTGCAAGGTTTGTTAAAATCACTGCCCTACACAACTGAAGTTTCTTATAAAAAGATAAAGTGTGTTGTACATACTAAGGCTTATCATTCCCCCTTACTCATTTCATTAATATAGTAGGGGGGATGTAGATACCTAAATCTAGTCATGCATACTTGAAAATTTTAACTCTTAACATATCTTAAACCACTTGAATTATGCTCAAATACATTACTCTTGTTTATCATAACTTAAGACATTTATGTGTGTGTGTGTGTGTGTGTGTGTGTGTGTGTGTGTGTGTGTGTGTGTGTGTGTGTGTGTGTGTGTGTGTGTGAGCGCGTGCGCGCATGTTTAACCCATCTATTTTCTATAAATACTACATATTAATATCTAAGTCAATGTTCAAATTACTTTATATCCCTCTCAGATTGATTCCAACCTCATGATAACTACCTAATTTTCTAGGACAAGTCCACACTAGGCAAATAGGTTAGCTATCATAGAATTGTCCACCTAGAACAACCTTGTCCCCATACCATTTAACATCTATTTTCTATATTTTGAAATATTAATTTTGGTCATCTTACACATTTTCACATATGAGTTAAATGGAATTAATACAAAGGTTCACTATAAATAAAAATAAAATTTCATTTATTAAATGACTTGATATATATCTAAAATCTATTTATTACACATTTGCACATTGAAAAAAATTTCCCTATTCTCCCCAAATTCAATATCAATCACTAATATCAATCACAAATAAAGTCTAAATCATTTAAAATCAATTCTATAAATAGCACTATCAAATATCAAATCCAAATTACTCATTGCATACATTCTAGTCAAGGCACATAATGACACAATCACATTAGGTGAGAGAACTACTTATGGAATGATTCCTCCCTTAGAGTATAAATATACATAGGTAGTTTTTAATCATCAATGTTGTTGATTAGGGTCAGCTTAGCCCATTACACTTTCCCCTTTCTCTTACAAGTTTCTAGGTCTCATAAGTACCCTAGGGTTTTTAAAATAAAGGTAAGATAAATAGAGGTTTATGTGTGGAATGTACTAGATACAAATATATCAACCCTCTTAGTATACATAATTATAGGTGGAAAATAAATCATAGTTTCATCACAGTCAAATTTGATAAGTCTATAGCCAGTAGATAGGACGATACTGCATTTTTGTAAAGGGATTATGGACTTATCCTTAAATAACTATAAACTATACTTCTATATTAGAGCTATCACAATATTATCTTATTTTATTCTTCATTATTAGAAAATTTCTATAGTCAACTATAAACTATAAAATATAAGTATCTTACTTATGTTTTTACTTACTATTTTTAGCATATGCCACTTATTAATCAATATCAATTATCAATTCTAATTTACATTTAGATTCAAGATTAAACATCATATAATTAAATTTTACTAATCTTTCAAATTTTATACCTATTAAATGTTATTAAATAAAAAATAGTGTAAAAATTGAAGCTCTAGAGTCTTTGAGATGTATATAATGATCACTACTTCTATCAAACATACACAATGTAGGAATGAGGAAGTTATGGGGTAATGGTTCATTTATAATAATTCATGTAATTGGTTTTCCTTATGTAACATTAAAAATCAACCCAATCATGATATGCCTTGTTTTCAAAGTTTATTTGATTCATTTTATGTTGAAAATCACTTACATCATGCATTAAGGAGATGAATTACTATGAAGGCATGTTAAGATCCTTAAGATATTCATTCAAAGGTTAAATCTTATTATTATAAGTTTCCATAGGTACACTATAATAGTTGGGTGAATAAAGTCTAAGCGTAAGGTTTTTAATATTAGGAATAGGTTGATAAGAGTCATCACATTCATGTGCAACACTATATTCCATAGACTCAAACTGTGTGTGTGTGTGTGTGTGTGTGTGTGTGTGTGTGTGTGTGTGTGTGTGTGTGTGTGTGTGTGTGTGTGTGTGTGTGTGTGTGTGTGTGTGTGTGTGTGTGTGTGTGTGTGTATGTGTGCATGTGTGTGATTTTATATAATCACATTATCATCACATTTTGTTTCAATAGAAGGCTCATTTGGAGACATATTTTGACATTGTGATCAAAGAGAGGATAAAAAATCATTGTAATGTGTTTATATCATTTAGTATTTTTAAATAAATAGAGGTTATTTTATGTTCTTTTTCCATTTTTATAAAGAGAGAAGGAATTTCACATTATTTTTCCATTTCTAGAGAGACGTAATTTCACATTCTTCATATTCTCTTTCCATTTCTATGCATGGCTTGTGCCTTTGTATTTTAAAATAGTTAATGAGATGAAATGTCATGGAAAATTTTACAAATAAATATGGTGTATAAATAAGATGATATTCACTTTTTAGCTCATATTATATGTTATAAATATCAATATATTCATTATTAGTTTGTTCCTCTTGTTTTAGTGTATGATTTAAACAAGAATTCAAAGAAGAAGTAGGGGAATTATGCTCTTCTATTTTAGAATTAATGTATTCATTTTATTCTTTGCTATAGTCTTCACTATCAAACCAATTCTCTTTATATTCATGTCAAAATTCTTTCTTTCACTATGATATTAATCACGTATATAATTAGTATTATTAATAACACATTTTTGGTTATTTATAAATTCATTATCATATGCATATGGGTTTCTAATTTATTATCCATTATATATATATATTAAGTCTTTAAAAAGCTATTTTAATATATACAAGGCCTAATCTTAATAAGTAAACCAACATGGAGGGATTGCCTTAACAAGGGTAAAATAAAGAACCAACCATTACAAAAAAAATCAAGGATTTATTCGAATCCAAAATAGTTTTTGATAAAAATTAGTACATAGATAAAACCCTAAAATTAATTTAAAATAGTTACATCGTTCATCCTCTAGGTTAAATTTGATAAAAAAATAAATTGTAAATTTTGTAAAATATGTATAATATTTTGACTGACATGAATAGGCTTTTATTCACTCAACACAAATAGAAAAATACTTTAAATATTTGAAAAATAGAATTATTTTTATATAAAAATTATCCAATCAAGGAATAACCCTAATAGAGGAAAAACTTTAATGTAAGGTTAGTGATGAAGGAGAAAATATTTTTATGTATGGAAATTAGATGTCAAATCTAAAACCCTAAAACAAAAAATATAAAACCTTGGTAGGATGGTTCAATATGTAAATGTGTTCATAAATATATTTTACCATAATTTGTATTAATATTAATTACATAATCTAATTAAGATAAAACAATGTATAGTAATTTAGATACTAAGATATGACATTCAATTATACATATAAATGTAAAATATTGAAACATATTATATTGACTTGATAAGTGGCATATGATAAATAATACAAGTATAACAAAATAATTAGTACTTATCTTTTTTTGGTGACTTTCTAATTGTGACTTTATTATGGAAGTGGAAATCAAGATAAAATAGAAATGTGGTTCGTTCAGCTCTAGAACTACATATCTACATCACTAGTAGATGTTGACCTATTTTTGTTTTTACTAGCATATGCAAAAATAAGGGACTATGGACATATATTCATATTCACTATGCTTTGTTTTTAGTATATTGAACTATAATGATAGATGAATCTCCATAGATTATTCTCCTTTGCCTTGAAACCCTAGGTATGATTTGAGGCATAGAAATTAAAAAAACTAGGAAAGTGTAATGAGTTGAGATGACCCAAATAACCCCATTTTATGAATGATCACTGCCTACATATATGGTGCTCCAAGGATGGAAATCAATCCAGCATAGTTCTCCCACCTAATATGATTTTTTAATTTTGTTCCTTTTTTATATGTATACATCTAATAATTTGTCTTTGATACTTGACAATGTTTACTTTTATTTGGATTCAACATCCTTCAGACTTGGTTTGTTATTTATTCTCATGGGTAATTTTCAAGTTGGTAATAATAGGTTAAATTTTATTTTTATGGAGAAATGTATATATGTATTCTAGTTAAGTCTCAATTTCCCTTTGAATGAGACTCTGTTTGTTTTATGACGAGTCTAATTGTGTAATTTCTCATGCCACCAAAATGATATGTAAATGGGCCGACACTAAGGAAAAATTTGGTTTTTAAAAATTAACCATTTTTTGGAGTGGGTTAGTTCTAACCTAGCCAGGTCAATATCTATTGGTGATACTGACCAAATTTGGTTGAACCACCCTATGTATAGGCAAACTAAAGATGTTTACACATGATATTTATTAGGTTTTAAATAAATAGCATAACAACATAATGTAAAGGTATGAAAGAGTGAGATTTTGGTGGATTAGGACTTTGTTTCTGTATTCAATTCATGCATGGTAAATGCGTGTCAATATTATCATTGTCAAGTACTAAAAACTAGATTTTAGTATCTACTTATACAAATTGGAGTGACCTCATTAAATTCTTGTAAAAGATCATTAGTGTAATATATAAACTAGAGTTACCACATTCATTGAAAATAAATCCAATAATTAATGTTTCTTACATAAATAAGGTCATTAGACATAGTTGTTTAGCTAAAAAAATGTTACCAGAACTTGATTAGGAGGTAATAATCATTATTTAAACCTACTTAATCATCGAAACACACAAAAAGATGTTTCCAAGGTCATAAAAATGTATTTTATCAAGTGAAATTATTTAGTCAATGATGATGTGACATGGGAAGAGGAAGTGTTCATGAAGAAGTACCTTTAGATTATCAATGTTAAGGGAATCATTCGTTTAAAAGGGTGGGACATGATATAACCTTAACCATTATCATGTGTTGGGATATGCTTGGTAAAATTTTGGCTAGCATAACCTTTTACTTATTCATATTATAATTTATATATCTTCATATTAGTAGTAATGTCTACTTATGGAGTATCCATAACTTTAGTAGAGTATATATAGGAGGTGGTGGCTAATATTAGGTCATTGTATTATGAATTATGTTCTTATTTCCTCCCTAAAATGGTCCAATTATATATTTTCAATACTCTATTCTACTATCAATCCTTGGTTTGATCTACTATAATTTTATTTTATTATTGTGATATTTTGTTGTTACACTACTCATGATATTTATATTTCCATCTATTGATTCGAATTTTATTTATATATATAATTAAATTTATTACATAATTAAATTAATATTGTGTAATATGGAATAAATTCATACATTATTGAGAACTGACAAATATAGGTAGCCTAATACTTCCAAATGTTTCTAGATTGGATTATACTTATGATACATGTAATGTCATATCTAAGTGTATGAATAAAATGAAGACTCAACATATTAAATTAAATTGTATTATAGAACATAAAACCATGATTTCATTTTCCCTCCATTTAAACCCTAATGACCATATATGTTATATATTTTGAATGTGTTGATGAGGTATTATTAGAAACCATAATCGATATATTTTGGTGTGTAAATGAGACCTCCTTATGAGGTTTATTTTATTTATTTAAAGTTACATCTTTTTTCTTAGGATTTGAATAGTCAAGTTTGATTTCATTTTAGTTAACAAGATCTTGAAATTTTTCTCTCAAAGTAATACACCCTTTTTCATATATCCCTTGACTCTATGGTATTCATAAAAGGCATTATCTTTTTAAGATCTTGGAAACTATAATAAATCAAGATGTCCAATGGGTGGTAAGTCATCAAGTTAATATCTAATAGTATATTTAATATGATGTCTTTATTTCAAAAATAAATAGAGGATATTACATCATAAACTATTTGGAAGATGCATTTCCTTCACTATATTGAATTGTATATGAATCTAAAGTAGGAGTACAACTAGTGATAATATATGAATCCTTAGAATGAGAAGCTTTAAGTTGGGGTTTTAATACACAAATGTGATATCAATATAACAAAGATAATCTAATGATTAAAAATCTTTGTAAAATAGGTTATATTTAATAAACCTTACATTTATATTGATAAATATGTTTTGTATGTCAAGATTGATAGGTTGAGAAACTAAGGGGTGTATATGACATAAAAATATAAATTATACTCATGAATATCCTCTTAGGGACCCTTTTTAATATATTAAATACTATCAAATATAGGAAAATTTCCATTATTAGTGATTAATCAATAAAATAAATCTTCTTGTAAACATTAGAAATAATGTAAATATGCACAAGGTAAAATGTTGAACCATTATAGGTGTCATTAGTTAAGATTATAAGAAATAAATTAAGTAATATTAAAACAATATTTTCATAATTTAAATAAAAATAAATATTTTTTAAAGGTTTTCATGGGGATATATATGGCCATTAAATAATTGAAAGTTTGGTATAACCAAGCCATGTGAGACAGTTATGTCAAGTACATCTCTGAGAATAGAATATAGAGTTTTAACATTAGAAAAATTCATAGCATTCAAATACTTAAAATGGAAGGATACATTAATCAAATATATTTTAATGTCACGTCTATAATGCATCATAGTCACTATATAATTTATAGTAATGGTAGAATACTCAATAAGTTCATTCAAATATGTCAATTTATTATTCATTTCAAACATGGGCACATGTTATGTTCCCCGCATATAATAATATAAACCATCCAAATAATATGTATAATATAATGAATATCAATGAAAAAAATATATTGGTGGGACAAAATTCCCTAATATGAATTATATTAGGAAAATACCCTTAAGGTATTGAAACACCATATAATATTCCTTGTGGAGAAGGAATCACTCCACTATTACAAGCTTCTTTGAAGGAGAAACCTCTTCAATAGATAATCCACTATAAATACAATATTTATCATTATGTAGATGTTATTTAACATTTGGTAATATCAATATTAACCTACACTTATTTGACATGACTTGTGCATCTCCAAATAGTCTCATTCCCCATCCTACACATTGACATGCTAGTTATAATTCTAATTCATTCTAATAGTGTTAAATTAGTGAAATACCTTACCCAGACATTCCCATAATATTAGTTTTGAATTTATGTCTCTTAGATAGTTACGTCGTATTTACATGGTAATGTCAATGTTGCTACCTTCATCTATCAATGAGTAATTTTCACAATTAAACCCTTTCTATAGGTCACCCCATTCACTAGCATGTTGATGGCATGGTAAATTACCAAATTGAGTGAATATAAATAAAAATCAAGTCAATTTCTATTCACAATGGGGAATTCACAATTAATCCTTACATACACTACTAAACATTCAACAAATCTTCCCTATTCTTCCTAAATTTTAGATCAAGCACTAGAGCAATCTTCAGCCAAATTTGAAACACACCAAACCAAGTCAAGTTCCAATATTGTTGAGATAAAATAGAATTATATGTGTATTCATATAGGAAAATATAAAAATTGAATATTCACACTAAGGGTATGCACTATGTGTAGATTGAATTCCCTATTCAAAATATTAGATACCTAGGAAACATTTAATCATCAACTATGGTGATTGGGGTTAGTTTAGCATAATTAAAATTCCTCAAATTTTATGGGTTTTCAACCCTCATAAGTGGACCTAGGTTTTTATGGAGAAGGAAGATAGTTTATATATATTTCATGTAATTAAAAGTCACAGATCATGGAAACAAAGATTTATCATAAAAAATCATTAGATTATATGGTCATAGGGAGGTAGAGCTATTCAATATAGTAATGTCAACCCTAGTCACTAATTTTGAGAGATCTTCCCAGGCTTGAAACTATTTATCTTATGTACATAGATATATATTTATATATCTAGATTAATTTTAAGCCTACTTTCATTTTTTTTTAATTTTGTTTGAACATAATCATAGTCAATCATTCAAATAGTAAACTAACTATATTCCTTAATAGTTTCCATAAATAGTAGATTGCATTATCATATATATCTCAATCGATTGCATTTAAATTTATGCTTGACTTCCATATATTAAAATTTAAATTAATTATACTATTTTATCCTATTGTGATTCTTAGTAATATATAAACATGGTAGTAAAAAATAAACTTGTATATTTCTTGAACAATTCCAAACACTAGGTTTCCCTTTGGGATTCATTCCTTGTTTTTGAAGTTTTAAAGTTTGTGTTAGGATTTCATTTTAGGTCTAATTTTCAAATTTTATTTTTACTATTTAACACTAGCCATAGTTCATCATTTGGCACTAATCTTATTTCTAGTTTCATGTTTCTATCATGTGCCACCTAAGAAGGCTAGTTCCCTTGTTCCTCTAAGACAAAGTGCTAGGCCAAGTGCTTTACAAATTAAACGCAATTAAATTTATGCTAATTCACCTAAGATGGGTCTTGAAATTAAAATGAATATAGCCTATTCTTCATCTTATTTTTATGTTGCAATTATCAATTAATATGTGAAAATGTATGATAATGTTTGCATGCCTAATCTAGAACATGTTAATCAAGATAACCAAGATTACCAAGATAGAATTACTCATGATGACATTAATGGGTTATAACTTTAACAAGTTCAATTATTATCTTAGTTTTGAATAATTATCAGCCTAAACCCCTATTATTTGTATTGAATCTTAAATCTAACTCTAAAGTCCAAAACCAAAAACCAAGCTAAGGTTGTCACATCCAAGGTAAAAGATACATTTATTATTAATATTACTCATAAATCTACAACTCTAGTTACACGTGATATCCACCCAAGATATGGGGGAAACACAAGCCCTCTCACATATTTCCATGACCATGCATATCTAGGAGACTTATTCCCATCCTTTGATGACCATGTATTTTACACAATATACCTCACCTATTGCATGTTCTATTGAGTAGACTACTATATCTCTACAAGATAAGGTGTTATGGTTAGAGTAAGGTACATCTCAAGCTAGTAATTCATTACATTCACATATGTTTTTCCATAATCCTTTAGTTACTAATATAGCATCATATCCCTTACCTTTAGGGTTTATATCTCCATGGCTTCTATTATATGATGGAAATGGTGCACCTAAACAATACCTTTGATATTTCCATGTATCATGCATAGATTTTACAACCAAAATTTATTTATCAACCAATTTATTTCTAAGGAGCCTCAAATATTATGACTTAATATGGTTCTATGAACTTCCACCTCAGTCATTTAGTGCCTTCTTACCTCTAGCCAACTATTTTTTAGCACATTTATCTATCAACATTGATGATAAGATATCTTATGCACAAATCATCATACTCAAGAAAGGGTCCAATAAGCTAATTAGTTATATATACTTTGATATAATGCCATGCTAGATAAGATTAAAAATTATATGGTACATAATGAGTTACATGATATCTTCAAGTGAAACTAACAACACTTCATGATTCAATATTATTAAAAAAAATCAAATCTTCTGATTACTTATGCCATGCAATGAGAGATCAATAAGTAAAAATCCTTTCACTCAATAGGATTAAGTACACTTCTAATAATAATAATTAAAATTCCAATGTTAAAAAAAACAAAATTATAAGGGAAAATCAAATGAGAACAATAATTCAGTCAATATTATAGTCAAAACCATATAATAAACTACAAATGGCTTCTTTTACCTACTCCCACAAAAGAGAATTTTTTCATGATTAATTTAACCTCCTCATAAATTTCTACAAAATTTACTTGAAATCAATTTATTATCTCTCCCTCCACCACTAGTGATTGATATAACCAAAACTCTACCTATAAAATATGACCATAATTCTTATTGTGATGTTCATCAATGTGTTGGACACTATCAAAACTAATGATTCATGTTAAGGTATAGAATAAAATAAATTATCTTTGAAAACACTATTAAATTAAGTGCACCCACAAAAGATTTTATACCAACAAAAAATGGGAACTATAAGATGAAAATATTTAATGACCCATTTCCAAACTACGAGGAAATAAAAACTAAGGATACATCTAAAATACATCATAGGTAACATATATATTTGTATCATATAACCTATAGCCAAATAATTGATAGGATTATTGGAATAATCACTATTAGATCACCATAACAACTTATGATTACATTTTATGATATTGATACTGTCAACATTATGTATATACACAATATTTTTAAACTTTTACATTTACTGACACTTTCTCCCTTGTAATAACCTATCAATTTTCAATCTCTCAAAGTACCTAGATTGAACTTGTTAATCTTGTCAACTAAAATTTTATATGGGTTAAGGCTTATCCATTTCTATAAATACAAGGCTAATTTCAATATGATATAGAGGAACATTCATTTTTTCATCATTATAGTTTGAAATTCTACTAAATATACATTTGAAGGAGTCATTTCTTAGGTTTTTCCTTGGAGATCAGATTACTTGTCTTATGATAATTCATATGCAAAGTAGGATTATTTTATCCTAGAGATTATTTATATAGTGTGGTCCTTAAAAATCCAAATTAACCTCTTTCAAAGCACCATTGTCCAAGGGATATATTGAGACATGAAATTTTTTCCTAAGGTAAGTATTCCTAACTCCTTCCATTTCATTTCATAGATAAATATTATATAAGAAATGTGTGTTATGAATGTATAAATCCTTTATATTACCTCTATGCTTAAACTTAGTATAGATATATGGTTTTATTTTATTTCCATCTTTCATTTTAGGTGATCTAGGTCCCCATTTGCCTACTATGATCTCTTGAATTTTTGTGTGTGTTTAATCATCCCCATTTGTGCCATAAGATTTGGTGAGCACTAGATTAGTTTTATTTTATGTAATTAGGCTTAGTTAGGGTTATTTCATACTATCTCTTGCTTAGAGGATTTGAAATTGACTCATTTGGTGTTGTGTAGTAAGAGACTCCTTATTTAGGTTTAGGGGATTCAATTTAGTTGTGTTCTTGATATAAACATGTATTGAAACGGATGTTAGTTAAATACATTATCTCATATTAGATTTACTAAATAAAATAAGGTATATATATATATATATATATATATATATATATATATATATATTTTATATATATATATACATACATTCTGGAGAACCCAATGTGAATATGACCCTTGCACCTTTGTAATTTTTAATTTACAATAAACCAAATCAAGTTGGTCGATCTAGTCTTAATGTTTGTCTATAGAGTCAAGATCCACAATCAACT
The DNA here is from genome assembly GCA_037957365.1 of Torreya grandis. NCBI lineage: Eukaryota > Viridiplantae > Streptophyta > Pinopsida > Cupressales > Taxaceae > Torreya > Torreya grandis. The sequence continues at coordinate 58,578 of JARHVA010010919.1, read as the reverse complement.
AGATCACTTTGGTCGATCATTTTTTATCTTGTATTTGCATGTTCTCTTTCCATAGTCAACTAAATTAGGGTAATTGATCTAGTCTTTTTATATGTTTATATGCCTAGGATTCATAATCAACTAGATCACATTCATCAATATAGTTTTATCCTTAAATTTATAAGGTTTCATTTCCAAACTAATTCATGCCAATTAACTCATTTATTTATTTTATTTTATAATTTTCTCACTTACAATTAACTAAATTGAGCTAGTTAATCTAGTTTAGTTTAGCAATCTTTACTTTTTAGCCTTCATCAAAGTAGATCAAGTCATTTGAAGTAGTTTTATTTTACCTTTTTCATTTTTTATTTTTATAATAGATTGAATCAACCTAGTCAATCATGCTTAATCTTCATTTTTTCATTTTTTTTCCTCTATTGGACTCAATTGGGTATGAAAAATATAGTTAGCAATCATATTTTCAACCTTATAAGTCAACCAATTAAGTTGACCTAGTAGATCTAGTTAATTTTTTCAAGTACACTCTAAACAAGATTCATTTTTCATTTTTGTCTATTAATTCAATTTGTTATTTTTAACTTTTAGCAAAATTAATCAACATTTCAATTTCTAGACTATCTTTGCCAATTTTTTTATTTCTAAGAAAATTATATCATATTGTTAACTAAGTCAACCTAGTTGACTTAGTTTTATATTTGTTTGATTTTTTAAACAAATTAATTCTACCTAGTTGATTGTATTTGATTCTAACCTATATTTAAAATAGACTAGATCAACCTAATTGACTATGTTTTTTTTAATTTTTCAACTAGATTGGTCTAGTTGATCTTGTTTTATATATTTTAATTTTAACATAAGTAAGGTAATTCACTTTCATTTCTTAGTTATTAATATCACATTTTATTTGATTATATTTGGTTACCTACTTATTTAAATTTTTAAATTGTAATTTGGTTATGAAAATTTATTCACCTTTATTTTCCCTTTGTCTTGATTTCCTTAGAAATTGTGTACTAGTAGTTTTAAAACTACTTAGCCACTATTTATGTGATAGTCTATTTATGGTCCTTGTCTATCATCTATAGATATCATGGCATGATGTTCTTGCCCCAATACCCATAGCCATAGTACAGAGATAAACATGATCTTTAGTTTTCATGTACCTCATGGTATTTTCTAAATGCCTAGGATTTCCCTTTGAATTAAACCTTAGAAATGTAACCCTCTATTTGATCTTGTGGTGGATTGATTACTGGGTAGCACAAATAATTTACTTATAGCTTAACCTTGAAACTATATTTTGTGGGCTATGGTAAAGACACTTTCTCCATAGATGTCACTCTAAAACATTAGTATATCACTATCTAGAGGATAAGTAAATATCTTTGGAAGCCTAAAAATCAATCAAAACCTTTCAGTATAACTTCTTGTTCTTATTTTCATATAATTAGTTAGCATCAGTTGTTACAAAATTAGATTTTATAATTTCTACTTATTTTCTCTATTATATTGTGGGATGTATTGGCCAATGTTCATACAATTATGTTGTATGGTATATAGTTTAGTATTATTTCTAATTTATTATTTCTTAAAAAACTACATAGTTTAAATTATTGTTAAACTTTTTACAAAATTAACTAAATCAACCATCTCAACTTATTAGTTTTTTACTCTTTGTGTATTTCTTGTCTTTACAATTAAGTTACCAACTTGACTTAGTAACTTTTATAGACTATATATTTACTTCTTATATAACTAAGTTGACCAACTAAATGTAGTAGGCTATCTAGACTATATTTTTGTACCTATACAACTAAGTCAACCATCTCAACTTAGTAAGTTTTTCACACTTTGTTTATTTTATACCTTTCCAACTAAGTTGACTAGTTTTACTAATTAGGCTTTCAAAAAAATTATTTGTAAAACTAAGTTGACCATCTCAATTTAGTAGGTTCTGAAACCTTTGCATTTTCCATTCTATATAAACTAAGTTGACCATGTTGACTGAGTTCCATATGTAAACTATCTATTTTTCCCTAACTAACTCAACTTAGTAGTATTTTTAGACTATTGCATTTTCCTTTTTACACAACTAAGTCAACTATCTTGATGTAGTATTCTATCCAATTATCTCTTCTTACCTATCAAAATCACTTGGCCAACTCAACTTAGTAGGCTTTTAGTGTTTTATTGCTATCTTCACTTTTCACCATGCATTACATTTTTTATGAATGTGAAACGCAAGATAAAAATGGTGTGATGACTATAACTAACCCATTTAAGCATCCTCAATGTCACCTTCCTTATACCTTCGTATAAAATCCAAATGTTATTAATGTTCATGTGGTCACTAGAACCAAAAACTAAGGGTCACCTCCTCATAAAACTTTGGATCCACTTAACTATCCTCCAAAAATGTTGATCATTGGGGATGAGAGTGTTGGAATTATCCCTTGACCAATCCAAATGACAAGATTTTCTCATAAGAAAATTTGAGAATTCCCATCCCCCTACTAAAACTTGAATGGTCATGAAATCTAAAAATTTATAAGATAAAAATGATGGTCTTATAGATAATTATTATTCTATTCAAAATATCCAAATTATTACTCTCAGTGTTTCTAATGATGTTACTCTTTACAACCACTTTCAACCAACCCTTTACCACAAACTAATTATACATTTCCCAAGTAAACAATGTGGATTATCTTATATATATTTCCATGGTGTAAATTCAAAATCATATTCCTAGGCCTTAACCATGAGATATTTTACCTACTCACCCTAACAAACATTGGTATTATCCACAAAACTTTTGTTTATATCATGCGTGTTGGGGTCATTCTCATGAAACTTGTTACCAATTATGAAACTTCATTCTTAAGTACCTTCTTAGTCACATATTTGATCATGAAACCCTAATCAATGACTAAAATAAATATTATGAAGTGGAATACAATATTTAATAAACTAAAATGAAACATGATGCCCTTAATCAATCTAATGCTCATCTAGTAATTTACAAGGATCATCTTCCTAATCATCAACCGAATACTATTCAACCTCCCATGACCAACAATGTTAATACTTTCATTGATATTAATGATGAGAATGTTTTCAATATGAACATTATGAGGAGAGTTGTTTATTATATCAAACCTTACCCAAACTATAACTATAATAACTTCCCAACCTTTTGTACCATTTAATATTCTTACCCATCTCACTTCATAGAACTGGGGTAAATGAAAACAATCTCCACAAATATAACCACACAACCTACTTCTTATTACACAATCCCAAATTTTTATAATTAAAAACCACATTTTTATACTCATTCAATATCATTTATGAAACTTCTATTTCTCACTAACCTCACTCCAACCTACCTAAACTCTAAATGCACTTAATTTTTTGACTTCACCACCTATAAAATCTTCCATAGAACCACACATCACCCCAATTATGACAGCCAAAACATTATCTAATTAAAATAAATCATATTCATTTGGAAAAAAAACATTAGGTAAGTCCCAACCCAATACCTATTATCAACAAAAATTTAAATCAACTTCCACACTTCCTTTAATATATTTACTTTAACATTATGCACCTAAATTTCACATATCTCTAACTAGATATGATGAATGGAATCCTATAATAGACCTTTCTCATCTCGCATCCAAAATTAATTTTCTCAAACTCATGAGGAATTATCCTCATCATCATAATAATTTAATTCAATTTTTATTTGAAATAAACATCCATAAAACTCCACCTATTGGGCGTGAAGCCACTTTATCCAGGCCAAAAGCTAGTATTCTCCAACAATGTGAAGAAATGTTTATACACATTGATAAAACCATTGATACTTCCTTCTAAATCAATTTTTCTATTAATTTAATTATTTTTGATGAAATATTTCTTGGATTAGATGATCCTTTGTTATTTATCAATGTGTAAATTGGTTATATCCAAATTAAACATGCCTTGATAGGTTAGGGTTATGTCACTTTGTTGAATCCATTAATTTTATTAAAAAACTTGGGTAATCTAAATGAAATATAAAAAATATAAAAATTATGTGTCAAGGCTATGATTGAATAAAAATTCATCCTAGGATGTGTTTGGATTCTTATCATGATTCCTCATGTCATTGTGCATATTAATTCATGAACTTCAACTTCCCTATATCATAAAACATCTTACTTGGTTGAACTTGGACACACTACATGTGAGATATCACATTATTGACATATCAATGTGTTAATTTTTCTCCTCATATTGATGTTATTTACTAGATTCAAAGAGAAATGAACCTTTGGAATTTCAATAAATTTTAGGAATGTGGTGTTTTCAAAATCCCCACTCTTGAACCTTTACCTAGATTTCCCTTTCATGAATATCAATGTTTTAACTACCATGTTAACTGTATTGGAGGATATAATGGTCACCCAAAACTTGTGTTAAATATACCATCTAACCTATTATATTTAGATGATGATGACATAATGAGATCAATTTGAAAATTAAAATTTTGGAACTCCCTTCACACATAATTTCTTAATTACCTCCTTATTTATGACCTTGGTCTTGTCAAAAACCAATCAATGAGATTTATGTTACTCTAACCAATACTCAACAAGCCATTCTTAATGATTTTTTCATTGATAATATAATTGATGATTTATCTATTTATATTCATACTCCTAATTAGGATGATGTATATTCATTATATGACTCATATTTAATTGGTTTTGATAAAGATATAAATGAAAAAATACTTAGATATCATTCTTATTTATAGCACTCCTTTCATAATCTTAATTATATTTATGTAATTCCTTCTTCTAATCTTTCACCTAATACTATCTCTTCTTTACTCAATGTTCATGGGCTAGATATGGAGGACACACACACTACTTCTTACCTCATTAATGTTGATCCTTTTTAGAACATACTTCTTGATCATGCCATGATGGGATAATAGTGGTTCACCATGTTTTATAATACTTCAAGATTTCTCCCTCTTGATATGTTTGCCACATTATGTTGACATACATTATGCACATTTATTATAGTTGTTGAGCCTAAGATAAACCCTACTCTGAGTTCTCATACTAATGGTGATGGTATATTACCTTGCCTAAACCTGACCCTCTACCTACATGATGGGTAAATGAACCATATTGTGATTTATATAAGGTTATTGGTCATTGAGACAAGGATTTTCATTCACATAAAAGGTTATTAACACACCAATATGAATTTATTTTCACTCTTCCTATAAATCATAAACATCCATAGTCATTTACTCCTAGACATACTTATTATTTTCATGGTATAACCATGTATAACTCTACACATTATTGACACCTTCATTAATTTATTGATGCACATCATCTAGAGCAGACATAGTCAAATGATAAGATGTTTCCTCCTAATATTCTTATAGAGTATATCCTTAAACAAGGGGATGTCTATTTGCTTTTGCATCAGTGCACTACACATTATACAGATTGGTGTAAAGTATTGTAGTGGTACTTTTTTGCTTCTCCATGTCCTACACCATCACCTTGTTAGACGCATACCCAGGGTCCATGGTCAAAATTTACCTCCTCCCCACCTCCTACATCACCCCAAAGATCCAATATGTATAATCACATTATAGCATCAATTCCTCAAATTTATTATCCTTCATAGGATATGCCACATACATAGCCTTATTCTCCTTGTAGCACACCTAAATTTTCCATTGAGATAGTGTGATAGTAAGTACTCTCGCATATATTAGTAATATAGATTAAATTATGACCAAAGATATATTTTGATTACATCTAGACCTAAAAAATATTACTGATGATGTATTCCATGAAACTTATCAATACTTGTGAACACATTCTCTGGCTATGGCATATTATGACTCATACTTCCACCTAATATATTTTTGATATTTTTACTTCATTATATAATTTTTGATGCACTTATTATTTATTTCTTTACTTGTACATAGTTACTCTTACATTCATGATTATTGTTTTACAATCTTTTTAATATTTATACATTCAATGTGCATGCTTTAAATTACATATATTTACATAATTTTCAAACACTTGCTCTCCCATTTCTTGGGATGATTTTTCATTACTTGAATGCTTATGTTAGATCACATATTGAATGGTATAGTTATTTATGTGACTTAGAAATTTAGACCACACCCTACACTATCATATTTTCCCTATGATTGTATACAAATCATATTAATCATTGTACCACTATTTACATAGATATCTCATGGTCCCCATTTACCCTCTATATATACCTCATCTGAAGCACACATAATATTAGTCTTGAGATTACATATTTACCTGTGGAAAAGTATAAGCATTTTTTAAGCCAACATAAGTTTTAATTACTTATTTCTTGTAACCAAGCTATAATCTTCTTTGTGTTGTTCATGTATATCACTCATGTTTGGTTATTATGAATCCATATGGAGGAGGAATAGTAGAAACCATAAAATAAAAAATCTAAATCATTCAAATAAAAATAAATGATGAAAAGGGAAAAAATAATATTCAAAATTCAACATCACACAAAAATAAATGATTGTCTTTTGGCACATCTCCTATTATAGTCAAAGCTCAAACTCCACAATTGGGTTCATAATAGAGTTGAGGTGCATTGGAGTGTGGTATGATAATATAATGGGATAGGATGTCTCATTATTACATTTAGTTTCACCTAATTTATCATGCAAGTACCCAATATTTGTAGTATACTAGTGACTATAAAGGGGTCTTGAGGAATAATGAACATGTTGCATAGAGGTAGACTCATTTTTACTTTTTTTGTAAATAGCCTTCATTATATGATATAGGTAATTCACTCATTATCCAACTAATTTTAATCTATCAATATTATTATCTTATGTCTTTATTGTCCCAAAAAAATCTTAAGCACTTGTACACCTACTTAATATGTCTCATTTATACTAAGTATTGTTACACCACCTATGTACAAGATTTTCATTCCCTATTTTCATAACATCATTACCAAAAAACTTCTATTGATGCATATTTATTTACATTGATCATAATACAAGTCTTAAATGCATAAATCATAGTAAACAAGTAACTCTATAGAGGGGGTCCACCCTACATATCTAGTTATGGATGGGATATACTAAACATAAAATCATATGACTATCCTATATGAAGAGTCTATTAAAGTGACTTTATAGATGTTTATAGTACCTCCATATGTATTTATAAATGGACCACTTATCCCTATACTTATGTTAAATGTCTAGTTTATGTAAATGTGTAGCTCACTCTATAGCTAATGACTACCATGCATGTATCTTTCCATCACCAAAACTTACTGGTAATACTACCTAGTTTGTATCAGAACATCTACATAACTCTCAAACTACCACATAAACCAATGAAAATAAACTAGCATACATAGGTGATGAGGGAACCATTTGATCAATCCTTTTTATCATATCATAATAAGGTAATACATCAACCAATATATCATGATTCACTCTTTTGACCATGGTTAACCACCTAGCCTCGTCTATCAAAACATCTATAAAATTCAAACTAAATAAACAAAAAATATTACATATACATATCCAAAATACTACATCTATCTAACATGTAAATAAATCTATCACAAACTCAAAAAACTATAAATTACTTACCAATATTAACCCCATCATCTCACCCACTAAGTACCTCTTATGAATCATGGACTCATGGGGATGTGAAGCCTCTATAGTGACTAGGTTGAATCACCTAAGAATGATGTGTTACACTATGATCCACCTCAAAATCAACTGACTTAGCATAGGTAGGGATATAGTATGTCCTTATGCATACATGTATGGGTATCCATATGATGGTTCTTATGTTAGTGCCTATGGTCATGCTTATAATGGCATATATGGTAATGCATGTGGTTTTGTATATGGCTACATTGAAACCTACACATTTTTATGTTATTTCCATGGTCACTCTAATACCTACTATTATGAAATAATAGTCACATACTATACTTATCATGACTATTATTGGATTCACTTGTTATCATCTCCCATGTCTCACATGATGTGGTTGTATGATAGGAGAATTTATTGGTAATTTTCACCCTTGTATCATGATGTACCTCACATTATGTTCCCAATATATAGGTAATACTATAGGATTTTTTAGGTGTGATAGCTTAAATTATCCTAGTAAATGAGGCATTAGATGTGGTTCCACACACTAAGGATAGTGACATGTAATCCTCACCCATAATTTTGTCTAATAGGTACTTGGCCATAAGGGACAAGTATTTATTATACCTACATATAACCACCAAATATTCTCTTCGTGCATGATCATCTATAATGCTAAGACATGTGGTATAACATGAGATGTATGATCATGTGACCATCACTACACATGCATTAGGGAAGCATCCACCTCAGATGGCAACCCTATAGGTCAATACATTATGAACCTCTCATTAATACAACTACATAAAAAAATAATGGGGTCCATCACAATTTTCCCTCATGATAAAATTTTATACAAATCATGCACTAACTACACCCACATCACTGGTCCTAAATCATATATTATGCCCTACTCCAATATGGAGTCTAGGTCATCATAATGAAATAATATATATTGGCATATTCTCATCTAACTTGTGATAGTTCACACAAACTATCACAAGTTTAATAATGGCATTTTAAATATCTAAAATTGTCAATACACATGCATAAAATAGGCATACTTATAATTATCCTAGGTATATCTCCCTGATACAATTGCCTATAAGGCCAAGGTTCACTTCTCTACATATATCTTTAGTGTGTCACATGACACAAACAAACCTATAATTAGGAATTCCAATAAAACATGGACATTTTCAAGGGTGATACCCACCTCAATGGTTCCCCATCTACCACTGGCCTAAATTTATTATTTATTTTCTCTCATGTCCCTAATAACATGGTGACTAACTCCACACTAAGAATAATCTATTGTATCTTTATAATACTACCAAAATCTAAGGAAATAAACTAAACTTGATCTATTCCAAATAATATCTTGAGTATATATGGTAACACACCATGTCCACTAATCTTTATAGACTTCATCACCTATGAAAAATATCAAAAAACAGAGCACTAATTAGTTATCCATAATAAATAATCAATAAATATACTCTAAAAACTCAAAAATATAATAAATTAGCTACTTCATCAACCTTTTTTACTTTTTTTACCACTCCCAACTATGGCATCCAACTTTAATACTAAGTCAACCATGCATTTATTCATATCCTACTAGATTGGCCACATTTCAAACTATGCCAACCACCTAAACTTTATACACAATTGTCCAAGGCATATGCCATCAACCAACTTTATGAAACCTAACTAAATTAGCCACATTTTACTAAGTCAACCACCTAATTTTTATACATAGTTGGACATGGAATACACCATCAACCACCTTACTTAAATCCTACTACATCAACTACCTTATATACTAGGTCAACTATCCTTTAGATTAGCTAAGTCATCCATGACATACATCATCAGCCACCCTCTAGCCTATAACTAGATTGGCCACCTTAAATGTGGTCAGCCATTATAATATTTTACTAGATCATCCACTTACTATGGAATAAATTGGCTATTTATTAACATTCAAACCAACTACTTTGATCAGGCTAGTCCATTCAAATTGCATGGTGATTTTTAACTAGCTCATCATTAATTCTCTAAACCTAATTTTTCAAACATTGACTTCTACCCATTCCCCCCCCCCCCCATAATTTTGAATTTATTACTAAATTTTGTATGGAAATTTTTGTTACATAGATTCCCAATCAACTTCATTTTGATCCCATTATGATGAAATTTTTAATTAAATTCATCTCATACTCAGACTATATGTACAATAACTATAATATGTCCTCTAATGTGTCCACATCTTCGAGTTCACACCATTGTGTTTCTCTTTTCTCGACTAGGATACTCAGAGCTCTAAAAGTTTATAATCACAAATGCATAAATGAATTATAATTTATGCCTTTTATTGTAAAATTTTAGAAAGTCAAAAGATCTAATTATTTACCAACATATTCTATATTTTTTTCATAAATTTTATTCAATAAAATCTTTTGACAAATTGAAATAAATTATGGAATCATGATAATGTAGAGAAATTTTTGGTGGTAAACACATATTTTGAAAAAAAATTATTTTTTTCTTATTTTTCATTTCTATCTCTTGTTATACACATTAGATTCCTCTTCCATATGTTTCTCACGTAACTCATATCTAAATATAAATAAAGGAAGTGAAGATATGTATCTATTGATTATTTAATTTCATTTAATTTCCACTTGCTATTGAAATTTATTATCTCAATGTTTCTTGTTGTTACGTTCTTTCTTGAAGCACCATCCTATGTTACAACTATGTGATATATGATCAAATTTAAGTGGGGCATATTATACACATAATATTTTTGAACTTTATCATATACTAATATTTTCTCTCTTATATGAAACTATCAATTTTTTATCTTTGAGTGCACACCTTAAAGGGTGTACCAAGAAAGGGGTGGGTATACCATTAGTGATTCACAATATTTATAGTCAACTTTATCATTGTGTAAACCCATTACAAACCCTACTTATCCACCTATCCAAGTAATCTAAACCATATTTACACATTTCCTTAAGTATTTATCCTTTAAAACAACCCCTAATTGATAAATTATCCTCTATTTATACTAAGTTACCCATGTCTATCTTGTTATAAAATATTAATCACACATTATGGAACTAAGTCCACTTGTTTGACTTAGTTTGAGGCATAATAGTAACTTTTTATAACTAACTAGATCAAGTTGGCTGATCTTGTCAGCTAAAATTATTGAAGGGTTAAGTATTATCCACTACTATAAATACAATGCTAATTTCAATCCAATAGAGAGGAAAATTCATTTTGACATCATTATAGTTCACAATTCTACTAAATATGGATTTGAAGGAACCAATACTTAGGGTTTTCCTTGGAGATAAGATTAATTATATTATGGGAATCTTAGATGCAAAGTATGAGTATTTTATCATAAATATGATTTATATAGTGTGATCCTTACAAATCCACAACCTCTTGAAAAACACCATTATCCAAGGGATAAATTGAGACTCGATAGGTTCTCCCAAGATAAGTATTCCTAACTCTTGCTATTTAATTTCATAGATAGATATTTTATAATCAATATGTGTTTTGAATGTATAACTCCTTACTTATATTACCTCTATGATTAAAATTAGTATAAATATAGGATTTTTTTTCTTTCTATATTTCATTTTAGGTGATCTAGGCACCCATTTGCCTATCATGATCCTTTGATTATTTATTTATGTTTAATCATCCCCATTTCTGCCACAATCTCTTATTAGCATTAAATTAGTTTTATTTTATGTAAATAATTCTAGATAGGGTTATTGCATAGTATACTTTGGAACCCTCTCCATTGGTGTTGTGTGGAAAAATACCCCTTAGGTTTATTGGATCCAATTTGGTCATGCTCCTAATATAAAAATGTATTTGAGTGGATGTTAGTCTATTACCTTAATCAATCCTATATTTACTAAGCCATATAAGTCATAGATCTATCTTAATTGGTTTCATACACATTACTTTTACAAGCTCACACCAATGGGCAGCCTATATATAATGTTATGGTTGACAATGGTCAAGCGATTATTTTTTCACCATGAAACCATTCAAATCTATTGTAAACACACAAAAGGATATAAAATATACTATAAGAGTGGGAAAAGAGTCTAATGGACATACACATGACACCCTACTACATATTTTTCTACCTCTTTAGGTAGGGCCCACCATAGTGGCTACTTCATTTATAATTATACCAATTAATGGGGTATTTGGCATGTTGTTGGGATGTCCTTAGATTCAGAAGCTCTATGTAATACCTTATATAGTATATTGATGTATCAAATATATACATTTCAATAGGGTAGTTACATTTTTGATATTTGATGAGTAGCCTCTTCACCCCATGATATTTACTCCTCTACACCCATCACCACCATAGTTGGTTAATACTCCTATTTATCATCATTATATAAATGAATTTTTTGCTTAAACTATGGATAAGTATTCATATTTAATCATTGTACCCATCTAGTATATATCTATACATTAAATATAAATGAAAATAGTTTATTCTCTTAGATAGCCACTTTCAAAGTAGTTATCACATCAAAGATATATTTAGGATTCCAAGATAAGTTTATCTAATATATCACATAATAATTTATTCCCATACATAATTTAATGTGTTCCATATTAAACACATGTATCTATTCATTATCCTACTATATAACATGTTCTATTGAATCTTATATCTTATAGAGTTATTTATCAAACACATGATTTTATGAGTATTGATGATGATAGTTATGATATATCACCTTATTCCTTTATACATCTTAATATACCTACACCTTTTACCTTTTAGTCACAAAAGATAACCCTTACACTATATGATATATGCACTTCCTATGGATATACCATTGATGGGATAATCTCCTATCACCTTGTCACATGTTTAAAAAATACAAAAATAATAAAATATTCAAAAAATAAAAAATCATGACCTAAGCATGACATGAATCATTAGATTAAAATATTTACATATTTTATTTATCACATGTTTTGTAGATTTCATATTATTTTCATACACAAATTCATTTTATGAGGTATAAAAGTGTAATATATGACATATAGATCATACATGGACATGTAGATGTTGGACCTTTCCTATACCCAGGGGCCATATCAATGTTATAGGTGTTTACTTACATAGTTTATATTATTTATATATTTATATGACCTATTTACCATGTTTATTTTCATGTATTACTTACACATGCCTTATTAGATAATAATTTATTAGAAAGTGCTACATGGATATGTTATTTACTATGTTATCATACTAATATATATGGATAGCGTAGACTAGTTTTCAAGTTTTATGCTTAATCAATGTTGTTACTATGCATGATAGGATAGTTATTTTTTTTATTATGTGTGGCCCCTTGACCCTACTTATGGTTGTTCAACCTTATTTTTGTACCATTCATGCCCCTTATTTTTGGATCTTTTTCCTTAATTTTAAACAACATATTTTTTTCTCTTTTACGCATCCCCTTGACCTTATGTGTGGAATTTTATGTTATTGTGTGACATTATGTATTTGTTTTTTTTGACTTTATGATTGTTATCATTTAAATTATAATGATTTATATCATGTACCTCCTATTTGTGTATTTTTCCATGATTAATATCATGCACTTCTTTACTCCATAGTCTTGTTCAAGACATTTAATTTTTCATGATTCATATATACATATATATTGACATACCACTTATATTCCATTGAATTACATATGTTAATGCATGCCTTGTGTATACACATAATATTTTTTGATATTATCATTTATTGATGCTTTCTCTCATAGTAGATTGTCAATGCATCAATCCCGCTCAGTGCATGCCTTAAAGGGTAAATCGAGAAGTGGGAGGGAAATGATCATGGAAATTTGTCATATATGTTGCTATTGTATGTTTATTACACCATTATTAATATTATTTTTTCCTCCTTGAAGTTTTTATCCATATACCTCTCATGCCTACCTCTTATCTAGATTTACTAGTTTACTAATATCCTATGGTATCATCTTAGGTGATACCATATGTTTTGTTCCTTCATCCTTAATGTAATATATCATCCACCCCAATAAAATTATGACAGATATCAATCTATACCAAATAAAATATTCTAACTATATCGATCATATCAATACCATTAGTGTAAACCCTAGGGTTGCTTTTGGGTATTGAAACACTATACATATGCATCATATTTCATCTATATCATATTATAAAACATTTATTTTCTCTTCATTCACTCTCAAAAATGTCTTAAGTACCATTTGGATATTTAGTGGTTTATAACCTTATCTTAAAGAGTCTTGTCTTGTGGATTCATTGAATCTTAATAGGAGGAGTCATTGGGAGTTCCTAATTGAGGATATATAGGTCTTAATTGAAACATTTTATTTCTTAAAAATATAATATTATCTTTAAAATATCCATGCATAAATGAGTATTCCCCTCGGTGGTTATTTATAACCATATACTTTTTAATTTATTTATTTAGTAGATTATATATTGCATGTTTGATTTGTTGATAAATGTATGTGTTTCATTATTTAGGCCTTATCTATACCTGTAAACACATAAGTATGAGGGATTTAGTTTATAGTTAGTATGAAATAAAGAATTAAATACATATAAAACTAAAATCCAAATGCATGTCCTCATATTAGACAAGGACAAGGAAGAGATAAACAAGTACAAAGAAGATAAACGATACAATTTACCTTCTATTTGGATCTCTCTATCTTGTTCGCATATAAGATTGATTGGCCTAGATATAGATATTAGATCCTTAATTAATGTTATTATGTCATTATTATGATAAGTCCCCTTATTATATGCATGGTTTCATTGAGAAATTAAAGAATGGGTGAATCTTTTTTTAGATTTTGGCAGAGTAAGTTTGCACAAAAAACTTGTTTAAAATAGAAAATGACCCTTTTACATATATATTTATAAAACTATTTTCAACCATTAGATGATGATAAATTTGTGTGGTTGAGGTTTAGTCGATGATAAATTTGTGTGGTTGAGGTTTAGTCCATTTTGGAGGGTTTATGCCAAAAATATTTGGGGTTGAATTTACATTTATGGAATATGGGTTTCATTTATGTTGATATTTGGTTGAATTTATGTTAATATTTGTAAGGTTTAACCTTTGGGTAATTATAATCAAGTTTAATCAACCACTTACCAAGTGATATCATTTGAGATATTTGTTGAATTTTAAAATTTCCATAAATACAAATCTATCTAATTCCCATGGATTTTCTAATTAAGTATAGATTAGCCATTTTATTTTCTTTGATAAGATAATTGATCCTAGATTGATTTTGTTTGATTTTTACAATGTTGAAAATCAAATAATTTTTCCATTTAAATGATCTATAATGTCACTTAAAAAAGTGAAAATTTGACTCAAGATGAAATAAATATGGCTAATGACCCAATATAGTGTATTGTCCTAATCATGGAAGCACTAATGTGCTTCAAAATATGCATGTCACATGTGTGAATGAATTTGAGTGTTTTAGTGATTTATGACCTGATTTATGTGTTATTTAAAAAATTCATTCTAATTTATCATTATTTCTATCTAATAAGAACAACTGATATTTTCACATGGGCCTATTAGGATTAATTTGAGACATGATTAATCAAACTACTTATTTTTCCTAGGGCCCAACAATATTAGCCTAGTTGTATGACTACTTACACATGGTGGCCTGCCATTAGGGTAGGAGCATTGGTCCTAGCACATTTCTTCAGTTGTGGGCCTAGGAGCACATTGTTATTGAGTGATAAGTTAGGTAGAGAGGATATATAAGTGTATAGGATTATCTATCCTATGGATGGTATTTGATAGGAGGAGGTTGAAGGGGGCATAGAGGGGATGTATATTTATATCAATGGGCAATCAATGAGATGGTTAATGAAGATTTTATCTAGCACCCATATATACACATTCAGATTAGTTAGTTGGAGGATGTCTAGGTGATATGGTATATGACTATTTTGTGTTACATTATAAGTTAATATGATTTCATAAGAGAGTGATATCGACCTGATTATGTTTAAAGATAGTTTAGGTTCTTATAGGATATACGTAATGGGGCTCATTATTTTTCACATGTGACACAAAATATTAGAAAGTGGGGACCTTTTATCTAAAGGGATGTGGTAGTGGGGAGATTTGGACCTTAAAACTAGTTGATTGGGCTTATGTTAGAGGGGTACATATGTAACCTGGTGGATGAAGTTTAGGCTAATGAGACTAACCATACCTAGACCTATAAGGACTCAATAACTAAGGTATCATAAAAATAGATAGGATAAGATAGTACCTATATATTTATAGGGATAGAGGTCAATTTAGGTAGACCTATAGATATAGGAATTTCCATAATAGGTGATACAAATACCTTTATAGTAGGTTTTCATCATGATCATTGACTCGAGCCTAGAGAATACTATCAATAGTAGCAATAGTAGTAGTAGAATTAACAAGAATAGTGATGGGTATTCCTCTAATCATGATATTAATATAGTAGAGGGTCTTAATCCTGATGAATAAGTGAAATAAACAAATACATGGGATATGAAGGTGACTCTTACTATTATAGGAGGGTTGAGACATGAAAAGGGGTAGACTATAGGCCACATAGGGCCATCTCATCTAAGTAGATCAAAATGATACCAGGTCAGTATATATAGATTATATGGGGATAAATACCATATTAATCTAGATATTAGGGCTAAAATAAGAGGTGATGGAACTATAGGCATAGTTGGTAGGGACCCAAGGTGAAGCCACTAGACTACATGGGATAATCATGGAAAGAGAGACATATATTTCTACATTGAGGGGGTATGTTTCCCAGATGACAACTATCTAAGGCTATCTTACCCTAAGGGAGACATAACTAGTGATATATATTAGTGAATAGGATAGGGCTCAATAATATGTATAAAGGATCTATAAGGAGTAGGATGAGGTAAGACATGATCTCCTAATAATCATTAGCTAGAGCACTAACAGATGTGGTGTAGGCTAGGTATGATATGATATGGTCTAAGGATGAGGATGGATATTAATATATCTTATATGATTGATAAGTACCAATAAGGATCAAGTTACTGAACTTCCATGAATATATTCAAAGCTAGAGATTGATATGTATATCTAGGTCACGTCCCACCTCAATATCTAAGAGATCAATAACATATCCCCCCACTTCCAATGAGAGTGATGGGTACACCATAGTATTTTCCACCACATGGGATAGGAAAGATATTTTATTAGGATATCCCTTAGAGGGGTCTACCTAGAGATGACCAGAGTCAAAGGTGATTTTTTATTACAACTCTATATTTTGTATTATGCAATGTATATATCTTGGTGTATAGTCATTATTTTGAGATGTACATAGATATTAATTTTGATCATGATGTACATGGATTATGATATTATTTTGGTATATATATGATGCAAATTTGGATTTCATTGATGTTGAATTATGACGTAGATTAGATATTTTATATTGATGTTGTGTTGAATTATATTTATTTACCACAGTTATTATTTTTAATTTCCATAATGATGTTGTACTTGATATAAATGGAAAATGTGATTTATTTTGATTGTGTTTTAACATTTAATCATGATATATAATATTTATGACTAGTTTAATATGCTCATTGGTAGATGTTTCCCATGATTAACATATATGTTAATTATGGAATATGTGATGATGTTTTTTTTATTTTATATATGAACACATTTAACCATGTTGCAAGGGTATGATTTATCCTTGCATAAAATTGTATATAAGTCTCAAGCACTTATTTTTTAATTTTTCGCATGATAGTATGCATCATAATTATAAAATGAATCATGATAACATTATTTCCACTTTCATAAGGACTATTATAGATACGAATTATAAAAATTAGAGATTAATATATGAAACATCAAGACCTAAGTGTAAGTCATATTGTACTAAACAAAGACAAACCAAAAATAGCTTAGCTATAAATGCTAATAACTCAAGTTCAAGATATGAAAACTCGTGACCTAAGTTTAAATCATAATAAATACCAATAAAAAATAGTTCAAATACAAATGCTAATAATTCAAGATCAATATATGATAAATCAAGACCTAAGTGTAAAACATAAGTACTAAAAAATCAATTTCATATAATAAACATAAAATCAATCAAATAATCCAATCACACCCAAAAATAAAACTAAATTTAATAATAAAATGAGGAATCATCAATGTACATACATGGTAATAAGACATTACTCTTTTATTTTGCCCCTACTTCTAGGAAAGTCCCTGATAAGAAAATGTGGCAAAATAGACTTGAGGGGAGTAGAATAAGAAGGAAGAATTGGTTGAACTGACCTGAGATACCCCATGTATCCAAGTATTTACTAATTATTCTAGGTGGATGTTAGGTCAATGTAATTCTCTCAGAAATGGGAGTGAATAAAAAGTGATAAAAGTGGCTCATAAAATGGTGAGAGTGTAAATAGGAATAACTCATAAAATAGTAACAACATAAAATAAGTGACCAACAAAATGGTGAGAGAATAAAATAAGTGTCTCTCAAAATGGATAGAGCATAAAATAAGTGGTTCACAACACAATGAGAGTGTAAAAATAGTGGCTCACATACTGGTGAGAGTATATGAAAATAAAAAGGGGAAATGTGAAAATAGGAATGATAGTGTCTAAGTTGACCTAAACTACCCCATATGACTAAATGATGCATACATAGTCTGTATAAACTTTGGGCCAATGTAGTTATCCAAAAAAGGGAGAGTAATGAATGAATGACAATTATAATCAAAATGATCATGTTGTAATGAAATATATCCACCTAAGACATATGAAACATACCTAAAGGAATGGGATAATCAAAATTAGATGAAATGATCATATTTGATTGAATTTCATGAAGTCATGATTTAGATAATAGGTTTCACACCTGTGAGATGTCATACTCAAATAGTGCCACCTAGAACATGACCAAGAGGAATATCCACTAGTCAACATGATAAACTATATAAAGATTTTGCGGATTTATATCATTTTTTAGGATTTTGTGATTTTAGACTTTATAGGGTTATTGGATTTTTTGAATGTTTTTGGGTTTTTATAATTATATATATGCATGAGTATGTTTATAAGATAATATACATGGGAATATGAAAAAACATACCAAGAACTATCTAAAAAATGAAGAACAACCTTGTGTAGGGATTCAATATTAAAGTAAGATGTGAAAGGAATATCATTTAATATCAAATTAGGATGCAAAGGGAGTGATGTGAAATGGAAATATGGATTATAAAATAGATAAAATAATTTGTGTCAAAGAATACCAAGCAAGGAAACCATGCCAAAGCATTCTAATATTTTCAAATTCTATGTGCAAATATGTGATGATGATGACCTAATCTAAACTACATGTTGACCTATATTTTGAATCCACTTATAGTACCTATAGGTCATAATCAAGATCAAGATAGTAATAGAACATGGAGAAATATAATGATTGACTCAAGAATGGAAAATAGAAGGAAGGAAAATGAGAAATAATGTGAAGGAAAATTCCCCCAAGTAAGGGATCTCATATTCAAAATTTAAACAAATCAAACATAAAAGTGATTGAGATTCATAATTTCCATGGGCTCATCTATCTCTTTCCCCTCTAGTATATCAAACATGTATACTCTAAAACCATTGTTTATTATGATACTGAAAGGACCCAACCAACTTGGCTCAAAGTTTCCTTTCTTCTCATGGTTTGCATTGGTGTTTTTACAATTCTCTTTTAATACTATATCACCCACTTCAAAGTATCTAGGAATGATGTGTTTATTATAAATATGACATAGCTAATTATAATAGTCTTTGATATCACTCAAGAAATTTATATGTTTCTTATCAAAGAGTTTCAGCTATTGAGCCTGAATAATTTATACTCCTTATCATCAATGATACCTTGTAATGAAATACATAGAGAGGGAAAATCATTCTCAATAGGAATAATAAATTCAAATCCAAAGACTATGGAATAGGTTATTTCACCTTTAGGAATATAAATATTGGTATGGTAAGCACATAAGGTAGGGAGTAATTACAAATTTCAATAGCATCCAGCATCATTGATCATATTTTTAAGAATTTTGTTAATAGAGTTATTAAATGCCTTGGATTGGTCATTAACTCGAGGGTAATATGGATTTAACCATATTAATATATATGGATTGTGTACAAAGGGTGTTCATGCCATTTTTATTGAATTAATTACCATTATTAGATATAATGGTAGAGGTAATTCCATAGTAGCAAATGAGATGATTTAGAATGAATTTAGAGATATAATTACCGGTTATGTAAGTGAGAGGAATTTCTTATACCCACATAGTGTAATACTTAGTGGTAGTTAGTATATTCTTATATATATATGTGTGTGTGTGTGTGTGTGTGTGTGTGTGTGTGTGTGTGTGTGTGTGTGTGTGTATGTATATATATATGTATATATATATATGTATATATATATGTATATATATATATATATATGTATATATATGTATATATATGTATATATATATATATATATGTATATATATATGCATATATATATGTATATATATATATGTATATATATATATATGTATATGTATATATATATATGTATATATATATACATATATATATATATATATATGTATATATGTGTGTGTGTGTGTGTGTGTATGTATATATATATATATATATATAGAAGTAGAATTTATCTTACCTATGATATTGGGCCCCCATGTATAAAATGGACAAGGTGAAGTGATAAGTTAAATCACTCGTAGAGGAGAATGAATTAAATCACTATATAATTGATATGCAAGGCATTTCTTAAAATAGTCAAATGTATTTGATTCTATTGTGAGATAATAGTATCATATCTATAGGATTTTACTGACAAGGACCATTCTACTTGTATGGGACCCATAAATCCCTTCATGAACATCTATAACTATTATTTCATATTCACCTAAGTTTAAACAATAAAGTAACATCCCATCATAAGATACATGATAGAGTGTATTGTCAAGTAAAGTGTAATGAGATGCATTATAAATAAATAATTTATTTTTATTATGTGATAAGTCAATGTGAATGATGTGGTATTAGAGTTAGGTGTATATATCTTGGTACTAGGGGGTATTAGGACAATAAAAATCACATACCATTTATGTGTCATGACAACTATAACCTCTAATGAGAATATTTTCAATGAGAAATTTATATTAAAAGATATTGTAAGATATTTTTATTTATGACCCATTTATTTCCATGCATCAATTGATCTATTATTATCTCTTAGTATTTTATCAAACTGGATACATTCAAAGTTTTATTTGAGACTATCAACCATGCCTTTACAGAGCATAAGCTTCTCATTATTGGTTTGATATTTATCTATAACTTGATTAATAATAAATTTTGAATATCCATAAACAACCAACTACTAAAATTTCCATTATAATATAAGGTGTATCCCTATAATGAGTGCATCATATTCTATAAATATTATTGGTGCATGGGAAACTAATTTGAAATACCATGGGAATGAGATACCCCTATGGTGTAATGAATATAATACATGCTCATAAACCATGATTTTTAAAGGAACCATCAAAATATAAATTCCATTTATGTGATTCTTCAAGAGTGAAAATATACTCTTCTAAAAAATGAATGTTCAAAGGATGTATATCTAATAAAGGTGCCTCAACAATTTGATCTTCAAGTACTTTCCTTTTGATGTCATTTATATTAGTGTATTCAATGTTGAACTCACTTAATAAAATAATCTATTTGGAAATACAACATGTAAATGTTGAATTATAAATAAGATACTTAAGGGAATAAACCTTTTCAATTACGAAGGTCTTATTGTTCAACATGTAGTGATGCAAATTTTGGGATGTGAAGACTAATGCTAAGAATAATTTTTTAATAAGCATATAATTATTCTCATAAGTGATTAGTGTCCTTCTTAGATAATATACTACACACTCTTTTCCTTGGCCATCATTTTAGGCCAAAACTACCCCCAAGGCATGTTTAGTTGCTGAGATATAAAGCAATAGGGACTTTTCCTATGTTGGTGGGACCAACTCTAGTGGGTTTTCCAAAGAGGTTTTTAACTAATCAAATGTTTATTGACAATTGAAATTACATTTAAATTTGGTTAAATTATTCAATATATGAGTGAAAGTATGTCAATGATTCTTCAAGTTGTGAAATGAATTGATAAATGGATTATATTTTTCCATATGTAAACACACTAGTACAAGGGAGTTAGTTTGTCATTAGTATGAAATAAAAAAATAAAAAAATAAAACCCAATCACATGTCCTCATATTAGTAAATGAGAAGGAAGAGATAAACAATCATAAAGAAGACAAACAATATAATATACCTTTCCTTTACATCTATCTATCTTACCAGCATATAAGAATAATTGGTCTAGATATAGAGCTTAGATTATTTGTCAATGTTTTAATGTCATTCATGTAGAATATACCTTTATTATATTCATGTTTTTATTAATAAATGAATTAATGGGTGAAGCTTTTTTTATATTTTGGCATAGTAAGTTTCCACCAAAAAAATTGTTTAAAATGGAAAATGACCCAACTATTTATAGATTTCTCAAAGTGTTTTCAATTGTTGGATGATGATAAATATGTGTGGGTGAGGTTAAATTAATTTTGGATGGTTTATTACATTAATATTTGGGGTTTATTTTGAATTTATAGATCATGGGTTGTGTTTATGTTGATATTTACAAGGTTTGACATTTGGGTAATTCTAATCAAGTTTAATCAAAAACTTGTCAAGTATTTCGCTTGAAGATATTTGTTAAATTTTATAATTTCCATAAACAAAACTTATCCAATTCCTATGTATTTTCTAATTAAGGATAAATTACCCATTTTATTTTATTTTATGAGTTATTTAATCCTAGATTGATTTTTTGTGGTTATTTCAATGTTGATAAATTAAATAATTTTCCATTTAATTGATCCAGAATGTCACTTAAAAAATTAAAAATTTGACTTAAGATGAATTAAATGCGGCTTATTATTTTATTCAATGTATTACCCCAATAAAGGATAAAAAAATGTGTTTTAGAATATGCACATCATTTGTATAGATGAATTTGAGTTTTTTTAGTGATTTTGGACTTGATTTGTGCATTGTTGCATAGGTTCATTATGATTTACAATTTAAACATAGCAGTGATGAAATTGGAATGTCTATAATACCAAATAAACTATTCTATCCATAGTATTAATTATACTCATCATAAATAATTTAAGGTTTCATAGACCCCAATTTGGTTGATCATTTCATCTTACCCCTTTACAATCATTATAACCCATACTTTAGTTTAATCATAGTTTAAAACCATTTAGCTTTGTTGAGGTATAGTGAGAGATACATCCTTGTGTTATATGTTTGGAATTTTAAATTCTTTTATCTTAACATTTTCATTATAGGTAAGCCTTAGATATATATATATATATATATATATATATATATATATATATATATATATATATATATATATATAAGGCTTACCTATAATGAAAATGTTAAGATAAAAGAATTTAAAATTCCAAACATATAATATATATAATTCATTTCTTCCTTACCCAATCATCCAAGTATCACATGATTTATTTGATTGACCTTATTTTAGTCCTAGTTTATTGAAATAAATAGGATAGTTTTAGGTCATTCTAGCCCATGCATACACTTTATTAACCCAACATGAATCTTATCCCTCCTTTTATTGGATTAGTTTCATGTTCTTATTCTATCTTCTTAGCAAAATATTTCAAACTATCAATGTTATTGTTGCTTAGACAACATGCCCTAATATTTTCAAAAAAATTAGGGAACATATTTTTCTCTATAGTCTAATGTTCAAGACTAATCAATTTTAGGTCTATTTTATCCATGGCTTGATTTAAATAGTTTATTGACAAGTTGTAATCTTACTATTATATTAGCTTCACTCTTTTAAGTAAGTTTGAACTTAAAATATCTATTGTATCTACTTAGCCTAAAGGATTTTGCTTAAAGGACTTCATTAATAAAAATAATTTAATTTTCATGAACCTATTAATTCAAGGCCTACCTTAAGAAATATTATAAAAAACTTTCCTTTATTGGGGCCATTTCACTTTAGATTTATGTAGATTAATTAATTATTTTTTCATAGTTTTTACATCCATTCCTTGAGTAATTTAGTCAATACTTTGTTCTCTTTAATTTTCATGACCTATGTTCTTAAATTTTATTTCATATTTAATATTATTTAATTTTATGGAAAGTTTGACTAAATTGACTCTAAGTATTTATCAAATAGGATCATTTTATTTAATGATTTTATCATTTATTAGGTATTTTTTGTTCCTTTTTGATTAGTTGGACTAAGTGTTTTCAGTTTTTTATTTTTAGTGTTAGTAACTTTTATTTAAATGGATAAATAATTAATTTAATCTAGGAGAAATATTATTTTATAGTAGCATATGTTTTTATCTCTTATGCCTTTTATAGTATACTATCTAGTCATTTTGGATTAGGGTTTGAATTTGAAAAAAAATGACTACTTGTCCTTTTGAAGATTAATGGTCACTTTCTTCCCATTATTACCTAGGGAAGTAAGGAGTTTCCACTTGTATATCATGCACTTCCCTCAGTCTCTTTTGACTTATTCATTTTTTGAAAGCTTTCTAGATGCCCAAGATGAGGATGTGTGGCTCAATCCTACTTCCACTCTTCCTTGGGTCCCATCAATTTCATAAATAGACCAGAGACCTTTAAGATAAATGGGATCACACCACATTTTAAAATCATATTTATCTACCTCCTTAAGATAGTCCTATATATTCAATATACCTTTAAGCTCTTGGATGCTTGACATCATTCTACATGGTACAATATTGTTTATCTAGGTATCCAAGATGGTCTATATGCTTATATGTCTTAGTTAAGGTCTTAGATGAGTGATATCTTGACAAGTGTCAATATCTTTCCTCATAAAAATTAAATAATTCATATCTTAAATAGATGTTCAGTTAATCCTAGATAGGTGAGTGAATTACACATGGATTGACCCTACCACCTAGATAATACATGGTATCCATGTTAATTTTTAAGAGCCTAAATTTGATAGTTATAAGGCCTATTAAAAACATCATATTTAGAATCATGATTAGGACTTAGTGGTTTATTTAAATATTTTTGAGTTTAAACTTTAATCAGCTTCTTATAGTATTTACTCATTTTCAAATCAATTGACTAGGTGTCTATGTTATTTCCTTTAAAACCTAGTCATTATGTAATTTAGAAAGATTGTTGCATTAACAAGTATTGATTGATTAGGAATTTTATACTTTTGGTTTCAGTCCATTTCTACCTTGTTTTGAATTAAAATGACCAAAAATGTTTACAATCTTATATATTTTGACTTAGTCATTTTCCTTAAACTAGAGCTATTCACTTTATGATCTACTAATTTGGTTAGATTTCCCCTTTGGTTCTAATTTATTTTTACTTTTATTATAGACTAAATTTGCTATTTTAAATGTTTTTTATTATACTTATTCATTTGTCTTTAAAATTACTAACTACTTTTTTCATTTATCTTGGTTTGCCTTAGTCACTTTTCATGTGATTTAGACTCTAACATCTAAATTATTTTTTGTCTTATAGAACTAGATAAACTAAAATACTACCACTTGTAAACATCTCATATATTTATATATTTTTAATGCTTTGGACACAAATTCAAGCCTTCTAACATCCAATTTCCTTAGATCACACCATGTGGCATGATCCCAGGTTTATTGGCCCTTGGTATGATTTAGATAAATAAAATAAGTAAGAGGCCTTTCAAATAAATAGGATGATACCAAAATTCATCATCTCCCTTATCTACATATCCATACCAAAAGAGATTATTATGATTGAACATAAAATAAGTGAATCCCTGAGATCATGACACATGACATAATCTCAAGACTTCGAGGCTAACATGACATATAAAAATAGTTGATAACCCATAGAGATCTAAGTTAATGGGATATAATTTTCACCTATAAAGATCCCATTATATCAAATACAAATAAAATTCAAATCTCCTCAATAATTTATAGATCAATGAGAATGTGCCACATAGTAGGACCTCAGTCTCCTTAAGCAATGAGAAGCAAACATGTGGAACACCCTTATTGAGGAATATGCATGGGCTTCCATGCAATGAAATTTATTATATGATTCTTATAAATAGAATAATATATCATATAACTAAGAACAAAATAAGAAAATCTATAACAAAAATTGGCAAAAGAGAAAAATATTTGAATATTGTGATTGAGACACTTCAAGGGGTAACCTCCATAACAATGTAATAAGAAAAAAATTCATAATATGATGATAAAAGACTAACTAATACCTCCTATATATACCCTACTTAGTCAAAATTATTCCATAGGTAAACCAAACTTAGAACATTAAGAAATGCAATAAGATAATATAAAGTTATGCAAAACACAAGTCATTCACAAATATACCTAGACACACTATAGGCTAATATCATAGCATGTCCTCCCCTTCAGAACAACATTTTCATCGACATTGAATCAAACTAGGATGTTTTTGTAGAAACACTTCATCCCCCCATGTTGTATCTTCAGAAAGTAGATTATTCCATTTCATAAAACACTCCTTAATGTCTTTGGTCTATAATTACTTAGTGCATGTGTGAAGGATCTCTTTAGGATCTAGAATGTCTCAACATTATTCATCCAGTTTAAGTAACTCTTTATGAGTGAAAAATATAAATATATTTACCTTAATCATGTAATATACATGAAATACCATATGTATGCAATTAGATAGGGGAAATTCTAGCTTGTAGGCCACACTACCAATTTTATACAAGATCTGATAAGGGCCATAATACTTAGGGGAGAGATTTTTTATACTTTTTCTATTACTTAAGATACATTTGCTTATATGGATGAAAATTCATAAAGACTAAATCAACTATATAAAAATTCCACTCATTGTGGTGTTGATATACTTTCTAATTCATTCTATTTTGTGCCATTACTAAATTCTCTCACAAACTAACTAGTACCTCTTGTTGATGGTGAATGTGCTCCTCAATAACTCAAACCTTGGGATGCACCATCAAAACTAAATTGATGGATAGGGGGTGATACCCATACAATGCCACAAAGGGAGACATTTTGGAGTAAGTATGAAAAGAAGTGTTATACCACCATTCGATAAGTGGTAGCTAATGAACCCATTTGTCTTGTTTGTCAAAAATAAAATAATGAAGATACCCTTATAGACATTTTTTGATTACCTAGATTTTCCCATTATATTTAGGATGATAGGATGAGATATGAGATAAATAGGTGCCCAAACATGAAAATAATTTAGTCCCAAATTTGCTAATAAATATGGAGTATCAATTTACAATGATCTTTGGAGTGCCATGTAATTTTTGAACTATATTAAGAAAATAAAAAAATATTGTAATAGTAACAAATGGTTGTGATGAGGAAAAAAATGAACATACTTGGTGAGTCAATTCACAACTACCATGATAAAAAATTACCCTCAAACTACACTAACTCAGTAATGAAATCCATGAAAACCTCCTCCTAATGTTGGATAGGGATGGATAAAGGTTTCAAAAGACCTAGGGTATTAATGATTTCACTTTAATTATGTGACATACCATTCATTTAGTCACATATTTATGGACATCCCCCTTGTGTCCTTCTCAAAATAAATCTTTCTTTATTCTATAATATTCTTTTAAAATATCTCGAATGACTTCCCAATAGAGATGCATGAAGTTTTTAAAGGATTTTATGTTTGAGGAGATCATGCTTACAAAGGTATACTCTATCTTTATACCATAATGTGTTCCCCTTCCATGTAAAATTTTTAAATCCCTTAAAACCCTACTAAATATTTTGAATCAAATCATGGGTAACACTATCATTATCCCATTATGATTTGTCTCCCTCTATCTAATTTGTCCGTAAATAGTCATTACACATAACAATGCCTCAACTAGTTCATCCCTTTAGCATAGTGCATCTGTCACCATATTCTCTTTTCCTTTCTTATAAAATATTTAAAAATAATAGTATAATATTTTACTCAACATTTGTTTTTCCTTTAAAATATAATTATTTAAAAAAAATTAGGTTATCATGATCAGTCTTTACCTAAAAGTGATGACACATCAAAGAAGGTCTCCATTACTTGATTACATACAAAGTAGCCATCATCTCTTTCTCATAGATTGGATGGAACCTATTGTTAAATTCAATTGTTTACTCTAAAATTAAATTTGTTTACCTTATTTCATGATTACAACCCCCATGCCATATCCTAATGCATCACATTGCATGACAAATGTTTTAGAAAAACTAGGAGTATCCAAAACTAGAGTGGTGCACATAACCATTTTTAATAGTTCAAATGTCACGGTAGATGTATCAGTCCACTAGAACAAGTATTTATTCAAAAAATATGTAATTGTGGATATGATACTACCATAATTTTTGATAAGCTTATGATAGTAATTAGTTAACTCTATAAATCCTCAAAGGTTCTTGAGTGTATTGAGAACCTTCCACTCCATCATCTCTTGGTTTTTTTAGGATCAACTTTCACTCCATGTGAAATAATATGACCTAATTAATTCACCTATAAAATGAAAAAATCACATTTAGAAGGTTTTTCATAAAGATGATGTTGTTCTAAAATTGAGAGTACTTATTTGTCATGCTTTAAATGGTCTTTCCAAATTTTTTCTATGCCCCTAACCTATCACATGTATTAGGATAAGAATATATGTATTATGGCTTACTTATCAATCTTTGATTATATTTCACATTTCTCTATGCATTCATTTGGTTATTAGGTTGGCCTATGGAGTAACCATGGCCTAGATAGACTATATATAGGAGGTAGTGGGTAATTATTTATCATTAGATTATGAATTCTGCTCTTATTAAATCTTGTGGAGGTTTCCCCCTTGAAGTGGCTTATCTATTATCATATATTATGATATATTTCAATAATATTTGGATCTATTTCTACTATTCTACTTTATTGTTGAAGTAATTTCATTACAAGTGGTATTAGAGCTGGGATTTGGACAATCTTGTGGGCAAAACCCTAATTTTTTAAATTTGGATATATCTAAAACATGGTTGATAATTTCTCTATAATTTTTTTACTAGAGGTGAGAAACCATTAAATTAATCTTCCATTAAAATTTTAGATTATTTAGATCTGGTTTACAAAATTTATCTTTTTTTTAGTTTTTTCATAAAATTGCTCTATAGTGCACAATTCAAAGAATTTTTTTTACTTATTTACATTATTGGAAATATTAGAAAAATTTGGATAGAGTATGTTCTTTGTATTTTTGAATTTGAGGCTGACATAAGTCCATAATTGCTTGGTCAAAGTTGGGTCAAAAGTGCCAATCAGGGTCAACATTGTAAAGCCCTTTTCTGGTAGGTCCACAAACTCAGGGCTGAGGAAAGGGTGCTAAAACTCTAAGTAAAACTACTAAAAAGGAAGATATGGAATCATAAGGGGGATTTGATAGATCCTTTATACTAGGGTTCTCAGACATAGATCACAAAGTGAGCTAGCTTGACTATTGTGTGCAAGGCATTCAAAGTGAGGTGCAAGGCATATAATCTAATATGAACTACATAAAAGATAGTTTGGTCAATATCATAATGACTTTGAAATATAATCATTCAAATCATTTACCTATCACTATTGCACAACCCCACTAGGGTGGTTCTCCCAACTAGTCTACTTCAAATCCAACTACATGGCCACAGAGGACCCTGTTACCAACAGTGGATATGCATAAATTTGATGGAAAATATCCACTCAGTTGGATCAACCAAATGGATAATTTTTTTTGTTCTACATCAGATCCTAGGTGGACAAAAAGTTGCCATGGCATCCTTATATCTTTAACATGATCAATTCATTTGGTATCGATGGTTGTGTGCTCAAAAGAAAAAGATGACTCTCAGTGTCACGTAGTCAATTTTTACAAAGGAGCTAAAATTACACTATGGTAATAATGTGATAGAGAATTACTTCATCCAACTAGAAAAATTGTGACAGACTGGCTCCTTCAAGGATTATATTCATCATTTTCAAAACCTATCCTTATGTGTGGAGACAATTTTTGAAGAGAACTTGAATGACCTATTTTTGGGTGGAATCAAGGACCACATTCAACATGATGTACACATGTTTCATCCACTTAAGATTTCTAATTCTATTATCATGGCACATAGAGCTGAGGAGAAATTCATATCTAATGAGAAGCAACCATTCACTCACTTTAAAGATCATAGCATATCGACAACAACATTTCCTCCACCTACCAGATTGAACCCTCAACAAATTAAAGAGAAGTATGTAAAAGGATTATGTTTTGGTTGTGATATAAAGTGGAGCAAAGGACATAGATGTGTCATAAGTTATTCTACATTGAGGGATCCAATGAAGATGAAGAATCAGATGATGCCTCCATTGATGATGAAGAGATAGAGGAGGTACCTAAATATTCCCAACCTATAATCTCTTGTCATGTACTTGTAAGTATTAACACTCCATAAACTCTTAAGGTGGTGGGTTTCCTTAAGAAATAGAAGGTGATAGTGTTGATTGATTCAGGGAGCACACATAACTTCATCAACCATAAGTTGGCCACTCGATTGAATTATTGCATCTACCCAACACCAAAATTGCAGGCCATGATTGTAGATGGTGACATAATTAATTATTCAAGTAAATGCCATAGTATTAAGCTTGTTATGGGTGAGTATAATCTCAATTATCCTATGTTTTCTATTCCCATGGGTAGCACAGACACTATTTTGGGATTCCAATGGCTCACAACCTTGGGTACCATTGAGATGAACTTCTAGGAACTATTCATGCACTTTCATTCTGAAGGTAGGAAAATTGAAATACATGGATTACAAGAAAAATATCCATAATTGATTAGTTCACATCAGATTACCAAGATTCTAAAAAAGGGGGCAGATGGAATTACTGCATGATTATGTTCCATAAAAGCTCCACCCACATAGGCATCTACACATATTGATCTACAAATGATTCTTGATGTGGAGGATCACATTTAACATTAACAAGAGGTTTTGGCTAGTTTGAGAGAGAATTTTGCCTTGGCACAAAATAAGATGAATAAATAAGTAGATCAACACTGTAGTGAGCAAAATTTTGAGGTGGGTGATTGGGTATTTGTACATTTTCAGCCTTACAAGTAGATGTCCTTGAATAAATAGAAAAAGGACAACAAACTTACTCCTAAGTATTATAGCCCTTAGCAGGTTTTATAAAAAATTGGAATTGTGCATTACAAGCTTGAGTTACCTCATTCATCTCGCATATACCAGTATTTAATATTTCTTGTTTAAAGGTCATTGGACAGAAAGTTTTAGCCCAAATAGAGCTCATAGAACTAGATGAAGAAGGACATGTCATTTTGGAACCAAAGAAGATCCTAAAAAAACATACTAACAAGTTGAGAACTAGAGAGATTAGGGAATATCTGATCAAGTGGAAGAACCTGAGTAGTGAAGATGCAACTTGGGAAGGTGAAGATTTTTTGCAACAACATCTAGAGTTGTTCAACATTGAGGACAACATTGGTCTAAAGGGGAAGGGCATGCTACACCCCTAACCTATTACATGTATTAGGATAGGGATAGTTGACTTATGGCTTACTTATCCCTCTTTCATGCTATTTCACATTTCTCTATGCATTCATTTGGTTAGTAAGTCAGCCTATGGAGTAACCATGGCCTAGATAGACTATATATAGGAGGTAGTGGGTAAATATTTATCATCAAATTGTGAATTATACTCTTATTGAAGCTTGTGGAGGTTGCCCCCTCAAAGTGGATTATCTATTATCATATATTTTGATATATTCTAGTCATATTTAGATCTATTTCTGCTATTCTACTTTATTATTGAAGTAATTTCATTATATTTTTATTGTAAATGATGATGTCATCAAAAACACCAACACAAAATTTCTCAAAAATGGCCTAAAAATAGTATTTATCAAACTCTAAAATGTAGATGGTGCATTTGTGAGGCCAAAAGGCATGCCAATAAACTAGTAATGGCCTTCATGAGTTCTAAAAGTTATTTTAGGTATGTCATCTACTTAGATTCAAATATGATGATACCCAAAGTGAAGATCTAACTTGGTGTTATGAACCTATGATATCTCTTCTCTTTACTTTGTTAGTATAGTAGTTTCTATGGATGCATATGCTTTGTAAGTCATCCTATGAGCATTTTGTTTTATCCCACATTCATGGGAAGTAGTAGTTGCTTAGATTAAATTTCATATATAAGTGTTGATGTAAATGAAAGAATCCATGAAAATATTGTATTGATCTTGCTTAAAGGAGGTGTCCCCCTCAAAGTGTCCTATGATTAGTTCAAATCTTTCAAGTGTTCTATCAGATTTAATTCATGCTACTAATTCTTGTTATTTTGTGCATTTTTATTAATTATTTTAGGAGGACCCTCTCATATGGTATCAAAGCACTCTTTAGGGATTTTTTCTTCAAAAATTCTTAACTCTGTTATACTCCATACTTCATTTTAGTAATTTTTCAAAAAATATGAACTTTGTTCTATTGCATAACTCAATTATGTAATTTTTTGTAATCTATTTCAGATCAGGGTAAAAACTTGACTACATAACTATGCAAAGTTCATGGGTGAAAGCCTTAAAACTCATTATGAGGAGTACCATAGGAACCCCAAAGTAGCTATCCATTGAGAGGGCTTGCTAGTGAAATAGGCAATGACCCCTTCCTGATTGAGTAGTTCCCATCTATGAGGAAAACCAAGAGCTATCACTTAGAGGTAAATCTATGGCCAAAAAGTTTTTAGAGAGTGGTACTCACTTAGATGACATTGGTGGCTAGAGTGATATTTTTAAAACCCTTAGGTAGCCATTGAAACTTGGGGCACATTTCTATCAGTTTCAAAATATTTTTAGTAGACTAAAAAAAATAATCAATAGAGTATTTGTAGACTGTCAGAGGACTTGTAAGTAGATATAAAAAAAACTAGAATCCATAGAGTATTAGTAGACTCTTAGAGGACTTACCTCTAGATAGAAAATAACAAAGAAATCAAAAATAAATAAAAAATCATTTTTTACAACATCTCTCCATCTATATCACTATTGGTCCTCAAGCTTTATCTAGACACCTAAAATTTGATTCCATACATTTTCTTCCTTGAGGTCCCATATCCCAATTTGAGTCATAATTCTTGTAAATCTAAATTTTCCATTTTTTTAGGTTTTTCCATTACTTCTATTTTTGTCTATTTACCTCAAAAAATGTCCATAGTGTTCATCATCTCTTTCTACTCATTTGTCCCTCTTTGACAAATTTTCTAATTTTTCCATTTTCACTCCTAAAATTGCCCTCACCTTCATTAATCATACTCCCACTATGCAAAAAAAATATTAAAAGCTAGTTACCCCTTCTATTTTTGCCCAAATTCAAACCTTTCCTTACTAAACATGTCTTAACTCTATTTTTCCTCTCCATTGCAAAGAAAATCTATTATTCATGTCATGGTAGTAACCCAAACAGGAGAAAAAACATGGAGGATGAAATTACCACCCTCAAGACCCACATAAATATCTTGATGAAAAATTACTTGGCCTTAGTTTTCAACATACCACCATGAATAATAGACAACATCTAGAGTCTTCTTTAAACACTTGGTTTTCTTCTTCCAACAATTATCATGGGCCAAAGAATAATTTTTCTTGATTCAATAGTGTGGATCCAACTAGATGGATCTATCAGGTAGAACAATATTTTATTATGCATAATAATTTTGATGATAACAAGGTCCCATTTACATCATTTCACTTGGAACTTGAAGCCATTCAATGGTATCATTAGTAAACCAAGGCTCATGACAAACCCATATGGACTAAATTTTGCACCCTCATTTTGCAATAGTTTGGCCCTACTACTTTTGATGACTTCACTAGATCACTCACTAAACTTCACCAAATAATAACTATGAGAGAATATCAAATAGAATTTTAAAAACTAGCCAAACACATAGAGGGATTTTCTAATGAATTATTCAATGGTAATTTTGTCAGTAGATTAAAGGATGCAATTTGATTTGAGGTCAAAATGTGTCAGCCCAACATGATGATGGATGCCTTAAGGTTGGCTAATCTGGTAGAGGACAAGATCACATCTCAATAGTGATTCAAATCTAATTTTTCTCTATTCAAAACTACAGCTCCATAATGATCTCAAATAATGTCATCCCCTAGAATCACTCCTATCAATCATCTAGCTAAAGTAGAGATGTAAGCCCATAGACAAAAAGGACTATGTTATAACTATGATGATAAATTCACTCAAGAACATTGATGTGTCAAGCAAAAGATCTACCTATTAGATGTAGTCTCTTCACTTGAAACTAAATATTGGGAAGATGTTTAAGATATAATAGATGATCTGGAAGAAACTCAGTCGATTATGCAACTTGCTTCTCAGGAAGACCAACCAAAGATATTTATCCATGCCTTAATAAGAGTCACTTCCCCACAAACCATGCAAGTCAAGGGTTACTTCAAGAAGCTCCCTCTCACAATACTCATTGATTTAGGTAGCATTGATAACTTCATTAACCCTCAAATCACCAAATAGGTTGATTATTTTATCCATCCTTGCTCTAAATTTGAATTGATAATTGCCAATGGGGAAACATTACCTTATAAAGGGAAGTGTTAAAATGCATGTATCTCTATTATATATTATAACTTGTACTCCAACATGGTTGCCTTGCCCTTAGTTAGGTGTGATGTTGTTTTGGGAGCCCAATGGTTACACACACTTAAACCCATCTTATGGGATTTTGATGAAATTTAGATGAAATTTTTAGATAATGGGAAAAAACACACATTAAAAGTCTTACAACCAGGATCTCTTAGCACCATAAGTTCACATTACATGAAAAATATTCCAAAGAATAATTCACATGATGTCATTGTCTAGCTCCATTCCATTCAAATGAAACCATTAATATTCTCCACTACTCCTACTCTATAAACCATTTTATAGAGGTGTGCATGTGACTTTGTCAAACCAATGGGATTACCACCTTCACAACCAAAGGAACAATGTATTTATCTCCTTCTTAGAAGTTTTTCTCCCAATATCAAGTCTTATCACTACCCATTTTAGAAAAATATTGAGATTAAGATGCTCATTTGAGACTTACTAAAGCAAGGCATTATTTACCCCAGTACTAGCCCATATTCTTCCCTAATTCTCCTTATCCAAAAAAAGATGGGTCATGGCACCTATACATTGATTTTCATGTACTTAATCACCTCATAATAAAGGATAAGTTCTTGATCCTTGTTATTTATGATCTTCTTGATGAGCTTCATGGTGCTTATTTTTTCTCCAAGTTGGATATCCACTCTGGATATCACTAGATATGGCTTCATGAGGATGATATCCCTAAGATAGATTTTTGCATGCATGATGGACACTATGAGTTTTTCGTCATGCCTTTTGGCCTCACTAATGCTCCTTTAACATTCCAAGCATTGATGAATAAAATATTCCAACCCTACTTATGGAAATTCATTCTAGTCTTCTTCGATGATATCCTCATCTATAGTAAAACATGATCTGAACATCTCCAACATCTAGAGCTCACACTATAACTACTCTCTCACCATCATATTTATGAAAAATAGTACAAATATACTTTTGTCTAAGATGAAGTGGAGTATCTTAGGCATATTATTTTAGCCTAAGGGGTTCAGGTGGATCCTAATAAAATAACTGCCATGACAAATTGGTCTCATCTTCAGACACTAAAGAGCTTCCATGGTTTTTAGGGTTTTTTTAGTGATGAATCTTCATTAATATATGCATTGTATATTTTTTCAAGTTAGCATTTGGTGATTTTTGTGGAGAGGCTGATAGGGTGGGATCACCTAAATTTTTAGGATCAAAGTTAATTTTGAGGAAAGGTTCACCTACATTTGAATACAAATTTACTCATATAAATGTAGTTTTTTGGTAACTCAAAAGCCAATCCTGATGAATTCACCATATACAGTTAGGTAGACACTAAAAAAAACTAATTTTGTATAGTGTAAACCTAAAGATACTAGGTGGGTGCCTGTAATATGTATACCAATGCATGTTTGTAGCTTATCATAAGATGCTCATGTTGTCAATAGACACCCATGTTAATGAAAGAAATAAGAATATGACCATAGTCTGATGGTATCTACCATTATATTTTAGATGCTAGTTGTATAAATCTACCTACATATTACGGGTGCCCATTAATATATTGTGGGAATCTACCTATGTATTATGGGTGTTTGCCTACATGTTATTGATCTCTACCTGCATATAATGAGTATATTTCTACATGTTGTAGGTGTCCACCTATGTATTATACGCATCTACCTACATTTTTTGGGAATCTACCCATGATACCCCTATGGCATCGATGTTCAATGTATCAAATCGATGTTCACCAATGTGATGTGGACATTTTTTATAATGTGTGAGAAACCCCAATGCTTATTGTACAAAAAATATATATTTAAACTATAATTATAATTAAATAAATTTATAATTATTCTTCCTTCAACCCTATCAAGTTAATAAAAATTATTTAAAAATCATAATTTATAAAATAGAGTAATTAATATATGTATAAGCACTTTTTCACTTTCGACATCCATTGACATGTAGTTGACATCTATCTATATTATGAAGATGGTAGTCAACATGTAGCTAGCATCTATATGCATACTTGTGGAATTCATTTGAATAATTTGCCTTGTGGTGGTACATGATTCTCTTATGCATATATATGCCTTATAAAATTATTCACCACTATTGTGAATCTGATTCATCTAGGGACCTCCATAGATTTTTTATAGGGCCCACTAAAATGAAGCCTAGTGATTTTTTGTGATTGACTGGATACTATCACAAGTTTGTCAAGGATTATAAGAATATTTAAAAACTACTAATATTTATGTTGAAAAAGGATGATTTTACTTGGACATAAGATACTAAGTGTGTATTTGAATAATTGAAACAAGTTATGTGTACTACACCTATTCTAGATATGCTAGATTTTTCTAAGACCTTCACGATCAAGAGTGATGCTTATGACAATGGATTAGGTGTTATTCTCTTCCAATAAGTATGCCCCATTACATTCACTATTAAATCCCTTTCTAGCAAGATTTTAGTGCTCTCTATTTATTAGAAGGAAATGATGGCCATTCTACAGGTAGTATAGAAATGGCAAACATACCTACTAGGGAATCATTTTTGCATCAAAACTAATCATCAAAGTCTAAAATAATTCTTAGAATAATGGGTCTCCACCACATCACAATATAAATGTGTCATCAAACTCATGGGTTATGACTATGATATCACTTACAAGAAGGGTAAGGATAATATTATGGTTGATGCTTTGTCTCACACATTTGTAGACCAAGCTTCCCTTTCATCTATTTCCATGCCTATTCCAAACTGGTTGGATGTTGTATAGTATGGTTATGCTAATGACTCCTCATTATCTCAAATCATTTAATATTTATCCACTAACCCCTTAGTTATACCACATTATTCTTGGGATGGTGCTTCTATAGGATACAAGTGTCATTTAGTGCTTCCCCAGAGCATAGATCTTCAACATGATGTAGTATATGAACTCCATGCTTCTTCATCCATAAGGATATTATTGTTTCTAAAAACTTATGATTGAGCATGATGCAACTTATTTTGGAAGGGAAAGAAAAATACAATTCAATAGATGGTGGTCGAATGTGATACTTGTCAACACAACAAGGGTGAAACAACACTCATCCCTGGGTTGATTAAACCCTTGTCCATCCCTACTAAGGTTTGGATAGATATTTCAATGGATTTTATTAAGGGACTCCCTAAATATAGATTTAAAATGATGATCTTGGTTATGGTTGATTGCCTCTCTAAATATAGTCATTTTTTGTGCCCTCAACCATTCCTATATTGCCTCTACAGTCACACAAATTTTCTTAGACCAAATTTTTCATATTCATGGAATTACTTTATCCATTATCTCAAATCATATGCAAACTTCAACAAATGTTTTTGGACAAAATTATTTTGATGCACTAACACCCAACTAAAGATGAGTTTTGGGTATCATCCACAAATGGATGGCCAGACTAAAATTCTCAACAAATGCTTGGAAACTTTCCATCATTGATTCACCTCAAAACAACATTAGTGGGTAAAGTGGCTCCCTCTCATCTAATGGTGGTACAATACCTCCTACCATACTTTAATAAAAATTACTCCATATAAATTAGTCTATGGTTAAGCACCACTAGTGCTCCTTTTGTACACCTGCAATAGTTCATCAATTCAAGTGGTCGACATGATTTTCCAAACTTGATATCAAATCCTCAATACCCTATGGGGAAAGCTTCATATGGTGTAAAATCAAATGAAACAATAGGCAAATCAACACCATTTTGAGCACACTTCTCATTGTTGATATGGTTTTTATTCACCTATAGCCCTACAAGCAATCCTCCCTAAAACTCAAAGGGTATCATAAGCTATCTCCTTAGTTCTATGGGAACTATTAGGTTCTTCATAAGATTGGGTCAGTCGATTATAAGTTAGAGCTCCCACCTTATTCTTGATTTAACCCAATATTTCATGTCTCTTTTTGAAGAAATTTTTTCACACAAACATTAGAGTGTAGACTATTTTACCAAAACTTGATAATTTAGGATCCATTCTTCTTGAGATAGAGGAATTCTTGGGAAAACTCACATTCTAAATTTTCTCCTACTCCATTGAGGTTTTAATTCAGTGGCATGGAATGCAACCAAAGGATGCAACTTGGGAACCACTATTTTAGATTCAACACCAATTCCCACATCTGAAGCTTTGATGACAAAGCTTTTTCTAAGAGGAAGGGGATGTTATGAACCTATGATATCTCTTCTCTTTAATTTATTAGTATAATATTTTCTATGGATGCATATGCTTTGTAATTCATCCCATGAGCATTCTATTGTATCCCGAATTTATGGGAAGTAGTAGTTGCTTAGATTGGAATTTGTATATAAGTGTTGATACCAATGAGTGCATCCAAAAAATTATTGTACTGATATTTTTCAAAGGAGGTTTCCACCTCGAAGTGGCCTGTGATTAATTCAATATTTTCATGTGTTCTGTTAGATTTAATTCATGTTGTTAATCCATGTTATTCTATGCATTTTTGTTAATTATTTATAGGAGGATATTCTCACTTGGTTAAATAAACCACACCATGAAATTCATCTATAAAATCATCAATTAATGGAATAGGAAAATTATCTTTGATGGTATACTTGTTGAGTTATTTATATTCTAGGCACATCCTCCAAGTGGCATTTTTATTCCATGCCATGACCACTAGGGAGGAATATTTAATTTGGCTATGTAAGATGATTCCTACATCTAACATCTCATGCATCATCTTTTCAATCTTACTCTTATAGGCATAGGGATACCTATAGGGTCTGATATTGGGTGTGTACTTCTAGGATGTAGTCTGATAGCATGATTATACACTCAACTTGATGGAAGTCCTTTTGGCATGTCACCAAAAATAATAGAATGGTCATTCAACACCATTTTCAAATCAGAATTGGTATAATCCTTGGTTTAATTTTTATGTAAAACAATTGTACCACAAATCCTTTATCACCTTTTTTAATAATCTTCCTCATCTGATGGGAGTCAACTAGTTGTGAAGATTTAGCCCATAATCGATGCAGTTCAAATGTCATGATTTTTTAATGGAAATGCATGAATATTTCCGATAAATTCATCTTAATAGTTCCTAATGTGGTAATCCATTTCACTCCCAAAATAATTTCATCCCCTCCTATAGGAATATCAAACATAGGATAATCCAATAGGTAGTCTCACATAACAAGCTTAATACTATGGAATTTTCTAGAATAGTTGATGGTACCATCATCTACAATCATGACATATAATTTTGGATCTAATAGTTTATATGAGTATCCAAATTACTATTAATGAAGTTATGTGTACTCCTAGAGTCAATTAACTTAGTCATCTTATGTTTCTTGATGAAACCCACCACTTTAATAGTTTGAGGAGTACTAATAGTGAAAAGTAAATGATAGGAAATATGAGGTTGATAATCTTTAGATTAATCCTCATGTTCATCTAAATATGCACCTGAGACTTCATCATATTTGTCATCCTCATTTATTCCTTAAATTTAAAATAAATTCTTTTCAGTATAGAAATGTCATTTGCTCCATTTTCTATCATAGCCAAAATACAAACATTTTGCATGCTTATCCATAATTTTTTGAGGGTCAATCAAGTATGTTGAGGAAATAATGGTGCTAGGAAAGTGTTTTCATAGACATTAGTGAAAGGTATTTTATTGAAAATTTATTTTTCCTTTGCCATGCATGCCCTTGGGATGGCTTTAGATACTGAACTGGGACTAAAAATGTGAACCTCCAATTAGATGTTATCCTTGAGGCCACCTAAAAATAGCTGAGTCAAGTTTTCCCTAATGATATCTACCACATGTAAGGAGAGATTTTTAAATTGATGAATATAATCCTTTATATTCCCTATTTTTAATAGTTTGGATATGTGGTTAAATTAAGTTTTTGAGATGTTATTTTGATATTAGAGCTATAACTCTTTAGAAAATATACACCAAAAAAGAGGGACCTTCTTTCTCTTGTGAGCATATAATCATTGATATCAAATGAAATTCTCAAGTTTCAAATATAAAGAGGCCATGAACACATTTTTTGAGCATGGATTTCGACGTAAATCAAATAAAATTTCAATTTTTGTGAACCATGTGAGTGGATTATTACCATCAAACTTGCATAAGTCTACTTTTGGTAACATTGGCTTCAAACTAGGATTATCATCAGGATTATTTGGAGTGAGAGAAATAAACTAGAATGGTGGAGGGTTATTTTGTAATGAATGAGCCACAATTTTATCCAATTACCTAGTTATTTTTTGTAATTCATCCCACAAGGCATTCAGGTCCCCTCTTAACCTTGTGATGTCCCATTTAACTACAACAAGATCATCTTTCTACACCAAGCCATGAACATCTAACTTAATTTGTTAAACCATCTCCAAAATAGATGTATCATATGTTATTTAATCCATGTCATATTTGTGAGGATTTTAAGGAGGTTTTTACCTTTCCCATATCTATGAGTGTTAGGACTAGGTGTGATGTCCTCTCTAATCAACCATGCACAAACCCTAAGAGGGTTTCAACCCTTAAGAAGTGTATTGTCATATGAGACCATTATGATCATATCTTTGAGATGAATATAATTACTAGTAATGCACATGGGTGAAAATTTTAGGCCCCAAAAAATGTACCAGTAGAATACACCATTGCAATCATCACATAGAGATGAATCCAAAACTACTAATTTGCATAAGATTAAATATTTTCCATTTTTTTTAATTTTTTGTAAAAAAAAATGAATAAAATTATAGTGAAAAAAAATTAATTAATGCTAAATCACAAGTTATGTTTTTAAACCTTTTAGTGCTTAAGATGGCAGATCTAGAAAAAAATTACATTGCATAAACTTACCCAAATTGAAGCTTGTATATCACTTGTAATGAAATCACTTAGATGATTCATAAAAATATAATAATATATCATATAATAAATAATAGAATAAGAAAACATATAAAAACAATCGGTGAAAGAACAAAATACTTGAATATTATGATTGAGCCACTTTGAGGGGGCAAACTCTACAAGAATGAAATAAGAACAAAATTTTCAATATGATGATAAAAGACTAACCACTACATAATATATACTCTAATTATTCATGGTTATTCTATAGGTATACCATACTAAGAACATTGAGAAATGTAATAATATAATATAAATGTATGTAAGCCATAATTAGGCCACATATATCCCAAATTGCACAATAAGTTTAGGATATAGAACTCTATGAATAGAATTTAGACATGAAATTGATACCCTTATTACCCATTTTATCTATCTAAACCATAAAAACCTATAAATGGAATTGTAAGCCCACTCAGACTAACAAACTCACGATTCATTTCATCTCATAGTGACTAAGTAGACCATAGGGCACAAGATCCTAGCCAAATCTAATAGTGGCATTAGATAAAAGGACATAGTGTGGTCATTGGGATTGAGTTAGGCCATAAATTATAATAGGTCATATTAATTGGGTATGGTCATGACCAAGCAAAGTGTGGCCAAATAGATAGCATGAGGAGACCTTAACAACTCCAACTACTCATAATTTAATTGAAAATCCAATTATTAGACCACAATCCTGATTTGATCATGATTTCACATGGTTCATTTTTAGGTTTAAACAAGGGTAAATCCATCTCACTAATTATTTCCAACCATCAATTAATTGGTTGGATTTTGACCATGTGAACCGAGTGGCCTATATAAGACCAGTTGTCCATTGTGTTGAGGGTTGGTCCATTTATAATTAAGAGCTATAGTAGAGGACTTGGTCCTTTTTCTTTCCCTTGTAATTTCTTATTTTCATAATTTATTTTTTAATTTGAGCATGAGTTGAGGATATTTGATGTCATTTATATTTTTTTTATGAATATTAATTAATATTAGTGTTGTGTTTCATTAATTATATATTATATGTAAGTTGTGTGATTTATATTAATTTCCTAATCACTATTTATGGTGGTTTTGTTTCACTCTTTTATGTAGTTTGTTGATCCTCAAACACTTGCACCACCACTAATTTTTGGTTGTGATATGTTATCCAAATAAGGACTAATTTCTTAAGAGGTTCATATATTTAAAAGAACTATAACTACCCTAATTAAAAAGTGAGTTCATCTTTATTTTCTCCTTACCCTCTCTCTCTTTTACACTCTATTTTATATCTATGTAATTTAGCTTTAGAGCATAGTCTAAATTGCAATCCATTATCTAAGACTTATATAGACTACATGTTCATCCTTTCACTTATACTTATGAAATATTAAATTAGTAGATTAGATATAGTCATCAACCAATAATGAGTTCACGAGTATTATTAAACTAGTTGGTTCTTTTAGACACAAGATACACCCTAGGTTTCTTACATAATTCTTAGATAATACTTCCAACATGCCCCTTGTATGGAACAGTCTACATCAACCAATTAAAGTATATGATACACTATGAATTGGTAGATAGAGACTTTGGGTAAGTTTTCTCCATATCCTTCTTCCTTTCAATAAAGGTAGAAGGGAAGAGAAAATGGGAACACTAACCAATTTACTTTTTCTTCTCCCTCCTTTTTTCCCACCTAGATTTGGTGTGGTTATGCCAAATACACCACTAAAATGTTGGTGCTATAAGGGACCTAGATAAGTAGCCTTTGATATTTATTCCTTATTTTATCTAACATCTTGAATATTTTTTCTTAGACAAATAGAGTTCTAGGTTTATAAAACTAAAAAATAGAAGAGTTGTCACAAGGTCTAAGTTATTTAAGGGTGACTTTGAGATATTATAAATCTCACAATATAAGAGACCTGAGATTGATAAAGGTAATTCTAAGCCCAAACAAAATTTATCATTCAATTGCTCCAACACTATCATAGTTCCTTTCAATATCCCCTTTGATCTTCATCAAAACCCAACAATGGCTAACCTTGCCTACTTTAGAGGAGGTAGTTGTTATGTAAACATTATAAGATTGTTCCATGACCTACCCAAACGTTTTGAGAAATTATGCCTAATATATGTTCATGATGGGGAAAAAATAGTAGAAAACACATATAGAACTTCAAGAATGCCTTTATCATAGCTTAGGTCTAACATGAAGATGTTGATTATATGTTATTATATTACACTTTAGATGAGTCATTGA
This sequence comes from Torreya grandis, assembly GCA_037957365.1. NCBI lineage: Eukaryota > Viridiplantae > Streptophyta > Pinopsida > Cupressales > Taxaceae > Torreya > Torreya grandis. Next base: position 14,586 of record JARHVA010010919.1, on the reverse strand, counting down.
ATGGCTCGTATTTAGGACTCCTAGATGGATCCATCACCTCTTGGGTTGACCTTGATATTATGTTCACTAATGAATTTAAGATAATAATAGACCCTACCATACTCTATCACTAGTTTGTAGTTTCCCACAGAGAACCCAATCAACCCATGAGTGTTTTTAATACTAGGTTTCACAATTTGTACAAAATATTGAGACACCCATACATGCTAACTGAGCTACTTTCTATACAAACATACTTAAAATCCTTAAATCCCATGACATTCATGATCTTTTTAAGGACCCCTATATATGTCATAGTTTTATCCTTAGCCTACAATGAGGTAGTTAGTATTTATTAATAGATGATACCTTAAGGATATGGTGTTGGTCACTTTCCCTCATTAGTATAACTTAGTACCTATAATGAAATTCCTATGGTCAAAAGGCCTTTATGTATAACACTCCTTTGATGAATCTGATCTAGAAAGCTATGTATTCAAGTCTAAATCTAGTTACAACCTAATACCCTTAAACCCCATGGTTAATAATTAGTATTATGTCCCCCTAAATCACATGTTGATAGAACCCATGAGCTAAAAAATCATTCTAATTGCCTATAATAACATGGATACCACTCTTGGTATAAGTTGTTATGCTAACCCTAATAATAACCAATAAGTTATACCTCCATTCTTGAATAATCTAAAGCCTACTATCAATACCCATAGTGTTGTATACCATATATCCCATTAATTTTTAAGTGCTAATACATTGGTAGATATCCCCCCACCTCAAGTAGGTGTCAGCTAAAGTGCCCTTGAGAACCTTGAGGTGTCTAATCTATAGTAAATGGTCTAGATATTAACTAATGATATGGTCAAACTATATAGATAAATGCCTCAAAACACTAACCAAGTTATGAATAACCCACCCCATAATATAAATTTTAACTTTCAAAGGGATAATATGTAGTGGAAGATTAGGCCTAATAATGAGATTATGTCTAATCACCTTGATAACTCAAATCATAACCATAATAGTGCCTCTAATTTAATAAGCATGGAAAACCTAGCCTTACCCACTTATTTTAGACTACACAATACAAAATACCATGTTGAAATAAACTATGCTCAGTTTGCATTAACCTCAAACAACTTCAAAAAAATATGGACAACCTTAAAATAGTGTATGTACCATATAATGTCAAAATAATACCTAGTGGAGACAGTCTAAGTAATTCCATGGTCTTGGAAACCTACAAGTTCCTATTTGAAAGTGATAATGACCTTGAGGATAAAATTAATAAGGTCCATGACTTGAAATAGTTACAAAGGTGGGATAAATATAAATTTAAGAGTAAGTTGTAAGGTATATTAAATAATAATCCCCCTAGCACCATTCAAATTATCCATGATGTAAATTACTCTAATAATCCTCCTCCCCCCAAGGGACCTACTACCTCATATTAGCCTAAAAATAGTGTTGCATCTCCCCAAGATGACAAACACATAAAATAAAACAAACATAAATATATAATTTTATAAGACCTCAAGAAAACCAATGAAAACATAATAATGTTTGAGTTACTTCAGATGTCTAATCAAAAATAATTATTGCTAAGAGAATTATCTGCCCTTGGGAGGAATGAAGATAATAACACTATCTATGCTTGTGTTGTTTTTTATGAGGAAAAACATAGACTTCCCCTTTTTTCTAAAAATTAGAATTTTTAAAAAAAACTTACATAATTGTTTGGTCGATTCAGGTTCTTTATGGAATGTGATGCCTTATGCCATTTTCCAACAATTGGTATTGATACCGACCAAATCTACTAGGTAATTTGTTTAGTTGGATAAATCATAAGTTAAAATCCTTGGTGAATTAAATCACATCCACATGCAGTTAGCCTTCAATCTTAATGTCCATAAATTAGTTAACATCCAAGTGGTGGATATAATAGAGGTATATAAAATGTGTCTTATCTAAGATTCATCATGGACATTTAATGGATGCATGGTCATCAATTTCTCTCACATGTGGATTAGATGGAAAGGTATGCCTAATTAGATCAAGATTGAGAGGGACCCGAAGGTGTCTCACATTAACATAGAATAAATTAATACTAATGAGATATTATATGAGGAATATTAACTAGGATTTTATTCCCTTGAGAAGGAAACATAATTTTATTGTGAATTATCCATTAAAACACTGACTATACAAGAGGGACCTAGTTTTAAAGAGTTAGACCAACTATAAAAAGATGATGTCCTCTATGAACCAAAATAATTTTTAATATATATTCATGCCCCTAAATTCACAATGGTCAACCAAAGTCATTCACATGAGAATAGAAAAACACAATTGATTAGACATTACACATTTTACCATGTTGAGTAATTTGTCAACCACGTCAGCTACTAAAGATTAGACAAATGGTTATTGATAGTTGAAGAAGAAGGTATGCCATATTTATAATTTTGGAATGATAAAAACTAAGTGAACATATTAGCAACACCCATCTTGAAAAATCCACTACATATAATATAAGATCATATGTTGACCTTGAATTTTGATGCTTCCAAATCAAAGAGTGGGTGTGGTAATGGGATTGAGATTATCAACCCAAGAGGATGGTCATATTTGATAGCCTTATAACTATAATTTTATTTCATAAAAAACATGGTTGAGTATGAAGCCTTGGTATATGGCCTCAAATTTTCACTAAATAAAAAAGTGAAGAACCTAAAAGTACATGGAGATTCAGAAATTGTTATCAAACAAGTTAGAATCCACTATTCTTGTAATGACAAGTGATTTTCAAGGTACTACAATTCAGAACTTGTTATCAAACAAGTTAGAATCCACTATTATTGTAATGACAAGTGATTTTCAAGGTACTACAATAGAGTTATTAGTCTAGATTTCACCCTTAAGGAAAATGATTTTCAAACCTACCACATCTAACTAATATAATGGAATAATATCTAGGTGTGGGTAGCCTCATGGGTGAGGTGAATCTCTAATTTTGGGGCTAGCTCCCTTGATGCATCATCTAATCTCAAATTTTAAGCCTACTTATTTTTATATGAAAAGGGATAAAATAAAGATATGAAATCTATATAATATAGGAGGTGATGCACCAGTATTTCATGTCTCCTCTACTTGATCCTTCAATAACACTTATGGATTAAAAAAAGGACTAGTTACTAACACACTCTCTCTAAAAGGACTCTTGAATATCAATACTTTAAATGAAAGCCATTCCAATGGATTATAACCTAAGGAGATGAATGATATTTTTTATTCAAGACACTACCAATCAGTTTAAACTATAATCACAATCATAAGGAACTTCACACACTATGTGACTTGCATAAGACCAGTCCACTAACATCTAGGTGAGAGACAAGGACCTATAAAGGGAGAAGAGATTCAACCACTTATGAAAATCAAACAAGAATTAACACACTGGAAACTAGTATAGAGAAGTTTGAATCAATTCTTATATTAATTCAAAGGCTACAAGATACAAATGGGCAAAATTTTCTCATACCTAGTATAGGGATGATTATAATGGCTTTCTAAGCACAATTTATAAAACATGAGAGAGAGAGAGAGAGAGAGAGAGAGAGAGAGAGAGAGAGAGAGAGAGAGAGAGGGAGAATATGGCATAGAGATGGAGTTTAAATTCCATAGTGACCATCACCCATCCAAAAAAATTACAAGCATGAATGATAAGTATAAAATATTTTCATAACTCTCCCCATGATTTGACTTGGTGACATAGTGGTCTTCATATAAGGTGACCTAGTGGCTAAATGGGGAGTTACAAGGTCATCTCTCATAGAGCAGTTAAAAAGAGATTCCTTTAAAAAAGTTATCTTCATGATACATCCACTAATAATCACTATCCATTACCTCTTTCCCATATAGCATCCCATGTTTCAAGTTTATTCAGTTGGTTATGGATCTCAAACCACTCAAACACCATGAAAACATCCAAAATATGCATTTTAGGCCCTTTTATGCTTTTAATCTCACACATTCCAAGATATTTATTAAAAATTTGCCTATAATGTCTTATAGTTTTATCGCTATGTATTTAAGGTCATTCAAGTCCATTTTGAGGGTTTTGTGGGCTTATATTCTCCACCAGATCCCATTCTAGGTTTTAGAGAGTTTAGAGTGACCTACCATATTAACGATGGTTCATAAACATAATATATTAAAATATTAAACCAATAACAAAATTATTTATCCCACATATTTTCCCTTTCATGGATAATAGATTCATACCTGGTGAAAATCCTCCTACAATTTATAAGTGCAAGAAGTTGGGTCTCAAGTTACAAATAGGCCATTGGAGAGGGGTAAAAGTTTTTAGATTTTGTTCATAAATTTCATAGGTCTAAGATAAAAAATGATACCATAATATTATATTGTGATAACCCATTTATAATCCCTAAAAACCACTTGGATCCATGCATAGTTTCAAGGTCTTAACAACTGAGTGGAAGTCTAGTTTTCAGTTATAATCTTGTATTAAGAGAGCCCAAAGAGGTCTCAAATGCCTAAATTCACTTTCCTAAATTACCATATTTTTGTATTATCCTATAATTTTATTTTTTAATATTCATGAACTTATTAGAGTCTTAAAACCCTCACCTTACTCTTAATCAACCACCTTTCTCATGATTTCACTTACATACATGCCTGTGTAGTGTTGGGCTCACTAGACCTAGATAGGGATTATTTACATTGTCACATTTGATGGGTTTGAGGGATATATGAAATCATATTTGAATTATAATATCATAAAATATTACTTTATGTCTTTCAAAGACCTCAAATGTTCTTAAAAACACATATGTATTTTCACTTGACTAGGTAGATTTCAAGGTGCCAATTGACTATGTATGTAGGGTTTAAATGTCTTCATTTGGTCACCTTTATTTAAATATTATACCTATTTTATTTGACCTTAAATTTAATCCTATAAAATTTATATTATATTCCCCAAACATCCTTCTCACTATTTAGGTAGCATTCTATTCTCAATCCTGGAAATAACATGTCTTACTTAGACCAACTTGTAGGTCTCAGTAGGATGGTCTAAATGAATTTTGGGTTTTAGGAATTTAAATACAAGAAATTAAACATAAAAATTAATTTTTTATATTATTTATATTTTATACCCTTTTAAATTTTTACAAAACCCTACATACACTTGTTTCATGCCTATATCCAACACATGGTTGTGGATGGTCATATTGGAGTCTTGACTATGTTTGTCACTTGAATGGTATGACCTTATTGAATATTATACTTTAACCATGTGAAACTTGATATTATAAAATATTTTTGAAACTATTATTTTATATAATTTAAATAAAATATAATTACTTATCCACCTTGAATTTTGGTTCTCAAATCTGTAGCTTTGTTAACAATGGTAGCCTCAAGGTTTAGGGAGTGATTTAGAAGCACACACTACATTATATTAAGAAAATACCATGAAGGTATTAAGGGATTAATATGGTTTCCCACATATTATACTATATCCTTCATATATCTATATGAAACTATGCATGATCACAACCTCCTTGACACACCTTATAGCTTATACTATGCCAAAATAAGGAAATATAGTCTCTTGAGCCATATGGAGAGTCTGAAGGCTAATTATACCTTAAATATTGTTTCTCCCATCATTAGATAGGATTATATGTACCTTTTGAATTCATTTTAATTTTTTCTACCTATGTTTCATCCTCTATCCATCTTGTAACCTCTTGGGTGAGTCAAAACTCATATTTGACACTCTTGGATTATGTTTTTTGCTTGAGTTGTATGCATAAAAACTTAGATAAATGTCATTGCATATGTTTTAACACTGTACAAACTTATCACACACCTATAAAATTTACATCACTAGCTCCCCTCTAATTTTCATCCCTTCACCTTTATTACTTTTCAATTTATGTTCATTCTTGGGCCTTTTGATAGGATTTTGGTTGAATATGCAGGCATGTAGTCATGGAAATTGGGATAAGTATTTATCTAATTTGTGTTAATTCTTGGGCCTCTTGATAGGATTTTGGTTGAATATGCAGGATTTTAGTCATATAAATTAGGATAAATATTTATCTAATGGTTATATCATCTTAAAATTAAAAAAAAAACCTTTAAATTGTTTCCCACAGCTTCTTTAAAAATTTCATCTATTTTTGATGGATGGATGAAAAAATATGAATTTTTAAAGGTGACTAGAAACCCTAGGTAGGGTACATAGTCTTGCACAAGCTGAGAGCTATGTTTTTTTAATGCATCAACTTCTGGGTATTTTGTGATGTTATTTATGATTTTTTATTATTTTATACATCCATAAAAACCTTGTAGGATTATCTTTTTCCATTTAAACAACTTTTTAAGGTTGATTAAAGCTTCATGTTGACAGTCTTAGCATGTTTTGGCTAAAGAACCACTACAACCTTGAAGATGTATCAACCTTGATCTTATCTCTTGAAGGAGGCTAATATAGATGATTTTCATTTCACCAATATTATTTCACCTCACCTACATAAAGGCTTTTCAACTCCCAAGTGTCAAATATTTGACATTCTCTTCCATCCAATTCAGGTCTTAGTATGATTTCAAGGAAGTTGAACACTTGTAAATGCTTGAAGATCACTATTCTTCACCTAAAAACCTCTCAGAGGGTTGGAAAAATTATCCCATGATAAAAACCTCTTTTTTCCATGTTTAAACTTATTTTTACTCCAAAAACCATGTAAAAGTATAGGTTTCATTGCCTATATATATTTGAAATTATAGGCATGTGAATTGGTGATTAGCCCTGTAGAGTGTAGAAGGTGCTCTACAAGATAAAATAGTGAATTAGAATAAATATATCTCACCCATTTTTCTATCAATCTCTACCAATGGTTTTATGAGTATTTATACCCCCTTTTACTCTTAGAAATCATTCATAGAGTTAGGGCCTTTGATGAACTATTAAATACCATGAATTATTAGCTCAAAGGGATGATCTCTTATGAATAAGTCATTAAGTTTACACTAAAATACTCTTACAAGATATGAGTACCCTTTTTATCTCTTCAAGTTGTTTACCTTTAATGGAGCAGGTCGAGAAGGCTTCAAAATGCTTATAGACCTCCTTCATGATTACCAATGCTTCTTAATTCCTCATTAGGCTCTAGAAAACTTTCATATGCATGGATTTGAATCTGAGGGGCCTAATATCAGTACTTGAGAGTCTTATAAATTATTTTTCAATGTAAAAACTCTATAAAAAGAGATTTATTATCTTATTTTCTTCATGAATTTTCTTATTGTACCCTACTAAACTTATGAATATGATGAATTAGGTGTTGATGAAGCTCCTCATTACTTTTATGGAGGTAGTATAACATACCAAGATCACCTCATGTCATTTATCTACCATTTATCATGCCATACTCCCCTTTGGATGTTATAAAATTAGCAATAAAGTACTTGGAATAACTTATAATGTTAGAAGAGTGAGTTTGATATCATTTATGACTATGTATGAACCAAAATAGGTGTAGTATGGTTTTGAAATGCATCACAAAACCTAACAAGGCCTATTTTACCTTTATCTCCTTTTGAATCAATTCAATCATGACATAGAGAGGCTACACAAAAATAAGACCAAATACCATAACTTCATTAAACAAGATATAGGCCACTTTTAGGATTTAAAAGACACTTTATACCATTCCATTAACCCAAGGAAAACTTATGAAAATCCAATACATAATCCAATGACTCATATCATGATATCACATTATGATCCCTCAAGTAACCCCTAATGCATACAAATAAAACCTTAAACAATGATAATAATGTTTAATCAAGCATTTTAAAGATCATGAAAAGATCTAGGTAACTATTGTCACTTATATTTACACCCTTTGAGGAGATGATTTATCACTTCTCATATAAGTGGCATAATGGAAACACCTCTAGGCTTATGGGTAGCTTATGAATGAGGTGAATCTCTAGATATGGCTAGCTCTCTTGATGTACTACTTTGGATCACTACTACACCTAAACTTTGGGGCGGGGAAGGAAGAGAGAAAACTAAAAGAAAATTATCCTAAGGGAGGTCATACACCAAATAATTTGATGACTTACAACTAGCTACATGTTACACATGAAACCAAGAGACTAACCAAACATATACTTCTCTAATATACATATTTTCACATCAATATTAAAATATGAGGTTATGGATGAATGTTTAGGCTAGGAGGACTAGAAAAGAGGCCTTGAATGGAATTAATGAATATAATAACTCACTTAACATTGAAACTTCCTAGAACACTTCACATGCCCTACAAGAAGATTCTTTCCAACTACAAATAGGTGAAAGAATGAAACAATATGCTAAGGAAATAAGAGTCATCACTTAAGTAAAATCAAACATCAAATTGAGAACACTATGAATAGTCATGGAAGAGGTAAAAATTAGTAGTATTATTGATAAAATTTTATGCAAATGAGTAGGGATTTTCCATACTTAGGTGGAGCATAAGTTACAATGGCTAAAATGGCTAGTTCTTATAGAACTTGAGAGAAAGCGGAGAATAGATAAATCCAAGGGTCACAAGGACACTTTTAAGTCTGATAAAAGGAGTTACATATGCATGAATATAGGATATTGGATGAACCATGAAAGGTCAAAAGTAACAAGTGGATCTCCAAGTCATGAAACTCGTACAAAGTATCATGAAAGTTCTCATTCTAGCTTAAATAACTACCTTCATTATTTGCACCTATTTAAACATTAAAAATATGATTAGGTATAGGTTTGATGATTTTAATTAAGGTTAATGGTTTTATACATGCATCTCCATGCATTTTTTGTATTCTTGGTCATCTAAAATCATCTAGAAAGGAGATATCACTGCCTTCACTCTAAGAAACTCCTCTTTCATGAACCCTTCACACTTGGATTCAAAAAATGAATAATTTTTCCATGAAAATATATTGGATGGAGTGAATGAAATGTATAAAAATCCTCAATGTAATTATAATCATTAGGCACACCTTAAAATTAGCTCACTTGAAGTTTTCCACCGTTCTCACTAGATTGGTCACTATGCTGGTTTTGACTGGTTGAGATGAAGTTGTTTATTTGAACACTTAAGAGTTGTTTTAAATAATTAAATGGAAATTATAGGTTATAAAAATTCCTAATCCTTCTCCCAAACTTGGTTTCATCTTTAGAATCCTCTTGGAACCTATAAAACATACAAAAAATTTAAAATTACCCTATTTTGTACCATGTTCATATAATTCCATATAGTCCAAAAGCATGGGGAGTATAATAAGTGAGTATCATATAATATTCAATCATCATATTGATAAAAATATGCCATTATAGTATCTTTACAACTATATTTCCACAAACTAGTCACTAGAAAGGGTTTTGGAGGGTTTAGGCTTGTTTTGACCCCTTAAGCTTTGTTCATAAATATGGGGCATTAAAATTTTAAAAAAATTACACAATAATTTTTTTATGACCTGTAATAACTCATATAAACTTATTTTTCCCCCATGCAAATCAACAAGGGAGATATGATCATCCAAACTATCCTATCAAGCTTATTTTCACATTTTACATAAGTGTAAGTTGTCTTTGAGACAAAAATGGATTCCCCTAAAACTTTTATACCTTTAAAAATCTTGAAAACATCTATATCCATCATATAAACATGTTTAAATATGGTATAAATATCATCTCAAGGTGGAAGTGACCATGACTCTCCTTTTGGATTTTAGGCCTAAACCTTGTTTAATAGGCCTAAGTTGGTTTAAGACCCAAAATGACTTGGTTATGGTTTATAATTAAATCCAAGATATTTAAAAACTCTAAATTAACCCTTGAAAAATTTTCCAATCAGTCATAAGGCTCACTAAGAGCTATAAGTAAAAGTGGCTTACCATTTGGCTTCTAGGCCTTAATTTTGCCTACTAGGTCTGACTACAACATTAGCATTTTAGACCCCCCCTTTAGTTAAATATTTATATAGTATGATACTAATATTTTAATAGGTTATATCCAACTCCACACAACTCTTTGTAATTTATATTTAACTTCTAGTCTCATATTTCTACCTTATTCTCCAAAATTGTAGGTTTTGTGCCTAAGGGGAGTACCTTCTATCCGAGACAAAATAGAGGGAACTTACCCTATTTGTCTAGGAAAATTTTTAATTTTAATATATTATCTAATTCATTAATATTATCTATAAAAAAATTTATCTCTTGGCTAGGTCATATGACCTACTAATTCTTCAGAAATCCAAACAGACTTCTAAAGAAGGAATATTATGTAGGGTTCCAAGATGTGCACCTTGCTTGTTTAGAGCTCCTTTTTTTTTTAAAAATAATTATATTTTAATTATTTTTTTTATATTTTTTATTAATTTTTTTTATCATTCATTAATCCTTCTAACCTCTCACATGTCCCTCATATTGCTTGCCTAGTCAAGACTGTGTTACCCTACTTGATTGTGTTTTGCTTTTAGAGGGCACACCTGTAGGTTATATTTCATGAATAAACTTAAAATAAGTGTATAAATATTCCATTAGGTTTATTTCACACATTTTTTGACCCATTTTTCACTTCCATATACACTTCCAATGCTTATGCTATCAAGCAAGATCACATGTTGTCTCAGTCAAACATAGTCAACTATGTTGGGGGAGAGTGACATCCTATAGGTGAAGATTCTTATTGAAAAGGATAAAAACCACATTTTTACCTATTTATACAATTATATTCACCTTAAATATACCAATATTTATGTTTCCATGCCTAAGTCCTTCTCATGGATGACATAGAACTCACAGTCAGTTGTAGGTGCTTATTTTCATAAGGGCATCTAAAGGTGTTTCTATGATAAAAAATAGAATTATAGCCTTTATTTATTGGTTTAAATGTTCAAAAATGTTCATAATATAATATATTTTATTATTCACCTAGGTTCATTAGAAGGAAAACACCTTTTAAAACTTCCACCTTTGGCTAGCTATAGGTGTTTTCCCGGGCTTGTGTACAAACCAAAGGTGTGTATGGAAAGTAAAACACAATGTATCATTTTATTTAGGTGACATTTATAACCCTTGAAATTAATTTTCACATAATAATATTTTTTAAACATTAAAATATGATTTTAACTACCATCTTGGAAAATTAATTTGCTCAAGGACTCAATTCCTTTAGATATTACTACCTGAGTTTAGTGGCTAAAAAGGCAACTTTAAGCTTTCAAATTACTACCTTCCACTAAATTTATACCCTTAAAATTTTTTATCTATTATAAATGATATATTATGCAATTTTGGGTCATTTATATGCATATAAATTCTTTAAAACCATGTTATATGCTATCCAAAAAACCAACAGGTGCTTTATTTCCTCATTTTGGGGATTATAGCCCTAAATACAATCATTGGGTCTTAGGGAGATTATCACTTCTTTTTTTGTCATTATCACACCTAAAATAAGGTCTGATAGGCCTCACCACAAGCTAGGTCATCAAAAAAATTCTCAACCTATCTCATGTTCTCTGTATAATTACTTTTAAATCTCTTTCAAGCCACTTGTAGGTGGATATTTACACATACATAGGGAGTAAGGAAATTTCAAATAGTGAACAAGAGATATAGTCCCTTGATGAGTTTTAAACCTATTTAAAATATTTAAAATTAAATCTTCAAACTCTAAGGATCTAAAACAACTGTTAACACATCCTATTTAATGTGAATTTATCTTCTAAGAACCTACAGGTAAGCATGTTCACGGTGACTGTGAGCATATGTTGTACATGACTACAACAATCTTCTTTTTACACTCTTTATTTAATATAAAATATTCTTTTACCACTTATAAATAAACATAAAGTATCTTGAGACTTATAATACACCTACTTGATCATGATAGATAGCTTCATACAAATGACTGCAAGTGAGAAAGGGCAAGGAGTTGGTTGTGAGCATGACAGAGATTGAAAGTTAGATCCAAGCATGATGTTATAATACTAGAAATAAATTTAATATTATAAATATGGAATTTATACATAGGAAACATCACATCACATTCCTGAGGCCTCCTTTAAGAACCAAACATGCTATAAATAAGGATCTTTGACTAAAACCTCACATGGTGACACCTTCTTGCAACATGAGATAAATTTCCCATAAAAACACCATGAAACATGAAGATAAACATTTAAATAATTTATAAATATATCCCACACACTTTGGATTCAAAATAACCAATTGGTTTTTATATAATTTCCCAAATGGAGCAAATGTTATAGGGTGCATGAAATAGTAAGCAGAAAAAAACATAGTCAACTTTATGAGGATGGTTCATAAAGAATATTCCACCATTCATCTACAACAAAAAATAAAATATAATATTATTGATTTTATAATACATTTCCAATATCATTTTTCCTAAAACATCTCATGCTAATTTTACAAAGTACAAACCTAAAGACTGCTTTTGCTTGCCAAGCCTAGTGGAAGGAGAGATAAGTAGATTTCTTTATTTTTTGAAATTTTTGATAAAAATGATCACTGATGTGTGTGTAATACCAAAAGACACCCCCAAAATTTAACCAACTATAATATTTTTTACAAGTCTATAAAACTCAATAAAATTCCTCTTTTTTCAAGAAAAGTGCCCTTTTTCTAAGGAACCAACCACTTTTCAGCTAGGAATAATTAAATAAGCCATAATGGGACACATGTCACATGAAATAACCTTTTTAAACCTTAAAATTTATGTATGAGGCCATACATGTAATTAAATGCCCTTTTGGGACCTCAAAATGATATAAAGACTAATGACTAAGGCTCATATAACATGAAATCACACTAAATGATATATAATACATCTTTAGACATAATATATTAGACCCCCAAACACTTAAAAAAACAAATTTTTACCTATAGGGGTCTCAATTTGACCTACAAGGTCAAATTTGGTTAAAAAATTAGTGACTCATAGGGGTATTATGCCTGTTATATTAACTAGACTAGTAGCCTTATCAGTCCATTAGGATTAGAGAGTCATTTGAAGTTTGAAACAAAACAAGGAGACCTTTAACGTTTTCTCATTGACCATAAATTTTGATCAAGATAAGACCACTTGACTACTTCAACCACACAAAATAAAGGGTGCACACAAAGCAAGGTAAACATGATAATAAGACACACATGTGCTCAAAGTACTTAGGAAAAATAGGAAACAAATAACTATATACAACTAACAACTAGGCATACCTCCCATTTCAGGATCAAAAGGAAAGATCCTTGCATCATCTTCTACTTGAGATGAATCATGGTACCAAGAATGTTGCTCTTTGGATTGAACACTTGATAAATCAGACCTACTTCTTGGCACACCACTTTCTATGCTCTCAATTAAACTATCTTCAAATAATTATCCAATGTAGATATATTCCTCTTGGCCTTGTACACATACCTCATATTTCTATCCACTCCTCATCTCATGATCAACTTTCATCTTCTTTTTGGGCATGGTTTCAAGAGGAATGGTTTCTTGTTCCTTGGGAGATTGGCCAATATAATTTTGTTTTGTTCTCCAAAGGCTAATGTGAACTTTGCTCTTTCTCATCTATGACATTTTAAATAATGTCATCTTGCTAACCATCACTTTTAATCAGCTCCAAAGAATTTGTAGACCCTTTGAGAGACTCAAACTCATTGCAAATGTTTTTAAACTACTTACAAAAATTCCTCATATTATATCTGATTAGCATCATGAAGAGGGATATCAAGGGAATATCCTTCATCTTCTTATTTGGAATCCAAAAGGACTTCTTCTAAGATTTCTTATTCAATAGAAAGAAGGCATTCTTCATCATCAACCAAACAAGAAGACTCAACACAAGCACTAACCTATTATTCAACACTTAGGGCCTCTTGAGGGCTCTCAAATTATATCTCAATTTTCATAATCTATTCTTGGTTCTCAAGGGCTAAATTATCTTCAATATCCTTCTCCTTCTTAGTGATGTTAGGATTAGGAATCTTAAAATCTGGTGACCTAGCCCAATGAGGCTACCAAGGAGCTACACTTTATTCAAGTAAGAGATTTGAATGTTACTCAACCAAATTTTCCTCTTTAGGTTCACATACCATAGGTCCATCAAGGCAAAGGGTGATGGGGTAAGGATAAGATGTACTAGTTGGTGAAGATGGAACATAGGATTCAAAATTACATTGAGGATACATTATAGGGGATCCTATTGGAAGCTTTTGAGGAAGGAGAGGAAGACCTTAGGCTAATATATCTTATTTATCTTCTTTACACTTGACAATCACCTCATTCACATATGATTTATCTTAAACACTTTCTTAAGGTAGGTTAGTTAGGGTGTGTTTAGGCATAGGATACTATTTTGGGTCTAAACCTTCCATCACACACCTTGACTTATCAACTTCATTATTAAATATAACTCTTAAATTTGCTTCATTAGGTTTTATTTGAACATTCTCTCTTGAAATTTATAAGCATCA